>CM051264.1:68634186-68809186 GCA_027921565.1 Artemia sinica
AACTAGCTTACCTCCCCCCCCCCACGCCCATCATTTCCCCAAACACATCCAATCAAAATTTTCAGATAGCCATTTTGTTCAGCGTAGTTGATTTCCAGATAGAAAATATATTTTTGAGGAGGACACTCCCCCACAACCCTCAGGGCAAGGGTTTTAAGTTATGCCCTGGGGGCATATAAGGTTTTTATAGAAGGCGTTGTTGTAGAAATTTCAAAACAGGCTCACTCGTTTGGAAATTAAAGGGCTAGTGCCCTTTTTAATTGTCGAAAATGATTGGAGGCAACCCCCCCCCACTCCCATCATTCCCCCAAACACATCCAATCAAGATTTTGAGATAGCCATTTTGTTCAGCGTAGTTGATTTCCAGATAGAAAATATATTTTCTATCTATCGTAGAAACTTCAAAACAGGTTCATTCGATTGGAAATTAAAGAGCTAGTGCCCTTTTTAATAGTCGAAAGTGATTGGAGTGTAACTAGCCCCCCCCCCACGCCCATCATTTCCCCAAACACATCCAATCAAAATTTTCAGATAGCCATTTGTTCAGCGTAGCTGATTTCCAGGTAGAAAATATATTTTTGAGGAGGACACTCCCCCACTACCCTCTGAGCAAGGGTTTTAAGTTATGCCCTGGGGGCATATAAGGTTTTTATAGAAGGCGTTGTCGTAGAAACTTCAAAACAGGCTCATTCGATTGGAAATTAAAGGGATAGTGCCCTTTTTAATAGTCGAAAATGATTGGAGGGCAACTAGCCCCCCCACGCCCATCATTCCCCCAAAAACATTCCAATCAAAATTTTGAGATAGCCATTTTGTTCAGCGTAGTTGATTTCCGGATAGAAAATATATTTTTGAGGAGGACACTCCCCCACAACCCTCAGGGCAAGGGTTTTAAGTTATGCCCTGGGGGCATATAAGGTTTTTATAGAAGGCGTTGTCGTAGAAACTTCAAAACAGGCTCATTCGATTGGAAATTAAAGGGATAGTGCCCTTTTTTAATAGTCGAAAGTGATTGGAGTGTAACTAGCCCCCCTCCCCCCCCCCCCACCCCCCCACGCCGATCATTTCCCAAAACACATCCAATCAAAATTTTGTTCAGCGTAGTTGATTTTCAGATAGAAAATATGTTTCGAGGAGGACACTCCCCCAAAACCCTCAGGGTTTTAAGTTATGCCCTGGGGGCATATAAGGTTTTTATAGAAGGTGTTGTTGTAGAAACTTCAAAACAGGCTCATTCGATTGGAAATTAAAGGGCTAGTGCCCTTTTTAGTAGTCTAAAGTGATTGGAGTGCAACTAGCCCCCTCCCCCCGACGCCCATCATTTCCTCAAACACATCCAATCAAAATTTTGAGACAGCCATTTAATTAAACGTAGTTTTGAGTTCTGGAAATTAGGTCTTTGAGGATAACAATTCCCCCACAGCCCTCAGGGCAAGGGTTGTAATTTAAGGATTCTCCGAATCCTTCCCATTATTTCTTATGGAAGGGATACTCGTATAAACTTTAGAGAGGGCTCATTTGACTGAAAATTGAAAGTTCTTGTTCACTTTTTAAGAGTCAAAAGAGATTGGAGGGTAACTAGCCCCCCCCCCTCCTCCAAGCCATAAATGCATCAGATAAAAATTTTGAGATAGACATTTTGTTAAAATAGTTCAAAGTTCTGATAACAAAAAACTCCAGTGTCGACACAGCCCACCAGGGCCCGGGAGTAAGCGTTTTAAGTTATGCCCTGGGGCATAACTTATTAAGGGGGGTTTATAACTTATGGGAAGGGGTTTTGTATGGGAAGAACACACAGGAAATCTATTATAATTATCCAACTTTAAGGTTAAAATACATACTCTGTGATAGATGCAAAATTGCTTTGGCACACAAAATCCTATTAAGGTCAATTCCAAACAGTCGTGATCCCTTTGTGTCAGCAAGTGAAATGGTCTAAACCCCTTATTGGAGCTATTTTTCAATCCATTCATTGTTGTAAATCGCTGTCCACAAGTTATGCAAGCTGTCTATTGTTCATATATAAGGTTTTTATCAAAGAGGTAATCGTATAGACTTTCAAAAAAGCCTCATTCGATTTAAATTGAAAGTTCTAGATCTGTTTTTTAAAGTCAAGAATGATCGGACAGTAAGTACCCCCCCCCCCTCCATGCCATAAAAACTTGAAACTTTTTGCAATCAAAAACGAACAAAAATTAATTAAAAAAAAAACTTTCCGAAAAATAAGTTTTTCAAAGAAAAGTAAAGGCCATTTCAAACTTAAGCTCAGTTGATACGAATACCTGTTAAAATTCAAACTCAAAACGACCAGAAATTACTATTAAAGAATAAATGAAACCCAAAACGAACAGAAATTAAATAAACAATCATAGCAAAAAACATACAACAAGTAATAATATAAATGAATAAATAGATCTTAAAGCGAGTAGTGCTTAGATTGAATATGAAAATCAAGCTTAAAACGAAAACAAATGTTTTGCTATTAAAGTATAAATGAAACTTAAAACGAACAGAAATTAAATATACAATCAATGCGAACAAACATACAATATATATTAATGTAAATGAATAAATAAATCTTAAAACGAGTGAAACTTAAAAAGAATATGCAAATCAAGTTTGAATCGAATAAAAATAACTACAAACAAGAGTTTGGGTATCGCCTCACTGCAAAAGCCTAAAACCTACTGCGTCATTGGCGCTTTACTGAAAACGAATTATATTACAAATATTTTCTTTTGTACTTAATATTGAAAATAAATATTAAAATTACAGTAAAATTTTGAACTGATGAGCTTTTAGCAATTAATATCATTATGCATCAAATATTCAGTTTAATTTGTTAGTTCTTTTCAAGATTGGTCAAGACAAATATAGTTCACTACAACAAAAATTTGGATACTACCCCCTTCTTTAACTGTAAAAACCTAAAGCCTTTGCGTCATTGGTGCTTCACTGAAAACGAATTACTCGTATATTACAAATTTATTATTTTCCAGTTCTTACAGCATTGAAAATGAAAATAAAAATTTTAAGTGAAAAAAAAATCTTGAACTGATGGATCTTTCAACAATTAATATCATCATATATCTAATATTCAATTTGATTTTGTTTATACTTTCCAAGACTGTTCAAGACTCATATAGTTTTGCCACTTTTTTTAACTCTGCCATTTTTTTTAACTAATCGTGTTAGTTTGTTATGAAAACATTCTATGGCTTCTAGGCATTTCTATTACAGCGGAAAACTGCACCTCAAACTTTGTGGAACATGCATTTTCTTGCATGAAACACCAAAATATAATAAAATGTCAAGTTTCGGAGTGTTCCACCACTAGCAAGCAAGTGCCATTGGTATTTTTGAATCTGCATGGTCAATTTAGGTGGTGGAGGGTAGGCTAATTCTCATAGCAGCCCCGTTCCGTCGTGGTATGATTCACATTTTCAACACCTGGCGTCCGGACTATCATATAATCTACCAAGCATACAACTACCCCAAATCAGTATCAATAAATAAATGAAACCCAAAACGAACAAAAATTAAAATAAATATTAGAGTCAAACTCAAAACGAGCATAAATTAATATGAGTAGAGTTCAAAACCCCTATGCTTTCTTAAAGCCAGAATATAATTTGTACTTTACTGAAAAAAAATTCAAATGAGTTTACTGAAAAAAAAAATGTGCATTGTCAATTTAATATGCATATGCTGATATTTATTCACTAAATCTTAATTAATTTTTCGATTTCTTAAAGTTACAAAGTGAAAACATTTCAAAGAATTGTTTTCAGTAAAGCGCCAATGACGCAGTAGGTTTTAGGCTTCTGCAGTGAGGCGATACCCAAACTCTTGTTTGTAGTTATTTTTATTCGATTCAAACTTGATTTGCATATTCTTTTTAAGTTTCACTCGTTTTAAGATTTATCTATTCATTTACATTAATATATATTGTATGTTTGTTCGCATTGATTGTATATTTAATTTCTGTTCGTTTTAAGTTTCATTTATACTTTAACAGCAAAACATTTGTTTTCGTTTTAAGCTTGATTTTCATATTCAGTCCAAGAATTACTCGCTTTAAGATCTATTTATTCATTTATATTATTACTTGTTGTATGTTTTTTGCTATGATTGTTTATTTAATTTCTGTTCGTTTTGGGTTTCATTTATTCTTTAATAGTAATTTCTGGTCGTTTTGAGTTTGAATTCTATCAGGTATTCGTATCAACTGAGCTTAAGTTTAAAATGGCCTTTACTTTTCTTTGAAAAACTTATTTTTCGGAATTTTTTTGTTTTAATTAATCACAAAAAATACCAGATATTTCGGTCACATATGCAAAGACCCTTTTCAGTAGTAAAACTGATGACAGTGAACGTGAACAGTGAACAGTGAACGTCAACAGTTTAGTTTTACTACTGATGACAGTCACTGCATATGTGACCGAAATATCTGGTATTTTTTTGTGAATTTCTATCACTGTTTGTGAAACACTGTCTATTAAAAGGGTTGTATCCCTATTTGAACTTTTATTTATCCTCATGGAAAGGTAGTGTGGTCTCTGAAATTATCTAAAGAATCTAACTATGCCCATGTGCGTAAATTGTAAAAACTGAAGAAGTTTAGTATAATAAATGAAATGATACACAAGACGTAAAAAAGAAAAAACTATAATTAAGCGGTAAGTAGAGACCTTAAAATTTACTTAATTTTAGCAAAAAAAAAATTTAAAGTTTTCAGCACTACTTAACATAGCAAATGTGCAAATGATTTACATCAGGATCAAATTGGCTATAGGATTTACTGTCTATATGACCCTCGTTTTCATCAAGTCATTCTGTCTTAGTCATTTTCATGTAGCAAAAATTTCTGATTTTTGTATTTTTATCTGAAAATCCACTTTGTACTGGACTCGATTTTTTTATTTTCTTGGGCTTTTTCAGGCAAAGACTATATGAAAACTTTCAAATTGGACCCACTCCCCTCAGGGTATTTCAGTGACTACGATCCGAGTATCAACCCAACTATTACCAATGAATTTGCCGCTGCAGCTTTCAGGATGGGCCATAGCCTTATTCAAGGACATATACAGTAAGAAAACTTGTTTTTTGTTGTTTTTTTTTTTTAGTCTGGGGAGGTTACAAAAGTTGAAAGGTAAATTGCCTGATCTGCCTCATTCAACGTCACAGAAACCTCGAAAAAGATGTATTTTATGCCCTAATTGTTTAATCTAAAGACTGTACAAACATTCAAGTTTGACTCTCTCCCCTCAGGATATTTTAGACTTTTTCTTAGAGAAGGATCGAAACTTCCTCAAAAATAGGGGAATCTTATTTTCAATGATTGCTAAGCCATAGAGATGGCTTTAAACGATTGTTTGCCTGTTATTTCAAGCAAATTAATTGTCCTATGTCAATTCTATATCCTTGGTCAACCTTCTTAAGACCATAGGTGGGCGTGCCTTGTTTGCCTCTCATTACCGGCAATCTAAGGGTCTTGTGTCAATTTTAAATTCTTGGTCAACATGATGCCTGAGACTCTAGGCAGGCAGGCATGCCTTTCCAAAAACTAACCTGACAAGTATGTGTCCAATAAACGAGTCATGCATACTCCTGCCATTTCCCCGTGCAGCCCCAGCCATTTAAACATTTGCCTCTCAATTACTTGAGCTATCTGTCTTGGCTTTTCTCTGTCTACAATTAGCCATGTCTTTATGCAACCATATGCAACCTACTTAAAACTCTTAAAAACTCTGTGTGCGGTATTTAAATTTAATTAAGTAAATTGATGGAACTGAACCTTAGTTATGGAGTGATGGTACAATTTTTCTCTCTCGTTGACATGTTAAAACATAAGAGAGCAGAAAAATAATATGCCAAATTTTTCACAGGGAACATTGGCCACAATGAGCAGGATTTTGAGCTGTTATGAGAAGTATTAGTTATAAATTCATATCCGACTTCATTTTTAAAAGTTAAGCTTGCCCGCAACTGATTGTTTTGATTTTACTTTTAACCAGAGGGTATTTAGCTATAATGTGAAAAATTTAAATAAAAACCAAAAAAAATTAGATTAAAATAAAATAGAACAGTTTTTTCCAACTCAAAGTAAAGACCAGCATTAAAACTTAAAACAAAAGAAATTATTCCATATTTAAGTTGTAACCAAACAACATGGTAAATAGTAAGTAATCAACATAAAAAATGAAATTAAAGACTGATGAAGGTTGCAAAAGTACAAGTCCTTTGACTATTTTATTAGGGTAATTAAATCTGGACTTATCATTGTTCTGCTCTGCAGTTTCCCTGATTGCAGTTTTTCTACTGCTATTCACTACTTTCTTACTCGCACGGCTTTAAATATTTCGTGATGATGACAGGGCTGTCTGTCTTATCTTGACAAAAAAAATATTTTGGAAAAATTTTGATTTTAAATCATGATTTTAGTGATCTTACACGTAATTTCCTTACACTTAAAACGGTGTAAAACCGGGAGATCGATTTTAGGTCCTTAGCTTCGGGAGAACGATGTTGAAAAACCGTAACACGAAAAATTTTAGCCTAAATTTTTCCCGACCATCATCTTTGATTTCATTCATTTGAATAATGGAGCAAATGGAATTTAAACAGCAATCTTTTATGTTGACAATTCTTTTTTTTAATTTTACGCCTGAAAAGCTGTAAAATCGGGTGCGCTGCTGATTGTTTTGATCTTACTTCTAACCAGAGGATTTTTAGCTATGGCCCTAACTTTAAGTGAGTTAAATTAAATTTACTGAAATTTAAAAAATGTGTAAAAATACATAGAAGCAGGCACATACACGCTGAGTTTCTAGCTCCAATCTTCTCCTGAATGATCTGATTTGAGTGGTCTTCCACATAATTCCCTGTAATATTCATATATATATATATATATATATATATATATAATATATATATATATATATATATATATATATATATATATATAATATATATATATATATATATATATATATATATATATATATATATATATATATATATATATATATATATATATATATGAATATTATGGTGCATACATATGGTGCTGTTTTTTTTTCCTTTCTTGACAAGTCTGGCTTCCTAAAAAATTAAAATGTGGTCACTAATTTTGATCAAAGTAGCTTGGTAAAATCGGTGGCCAGTCGTATAAGACAGCACAATTTTATTTATAAATGATTTTAATGAAATCATGATTGTTTTTTGAAAAAAATCCTGGAAATAGACATGTGACACATGTTCCCATAAGGGCTCCATAGCATATGAAAGGATGGAGAGGGGGATACAAATATTATTTAAACACTAATTCAAGATGTGAACTTGGATAAAAACAGATTTATTCAGTGGAATTTTTCAAGAATCTGGTAAACTTCAACGATTAAGATTCATTAAAAATCAATTATTTTTTTATTATTATTTAAGCTTTCGACCAGTGCTCCATCACCAGTTTGTCCACAGAATAAGATAACAAAGGAGCAGAAAAAATTAGCAGAAATAGGAGATAAATCAATCACAATTAAAACGAGAGAATGAATATAGAGTTAAGTTTCTTAACTGTTTCTTTCCTAACTCGTGTGTTTTTTTCAGACGTGGCGTTTTAAAAAAAAGAAATTTCGTATTGAATAAAAATTGAATAATTCAATTTAATTTTATATAATATACAGTTTTTTCTATTTTTGGCCAATTTGGCCCCTTTAAGTAATACATCTGTAGGCACTAGTCTGTGTCGAAGTGCCTAGTTGAGGCTTGGTGACTAGTTGTACAAGATAAGATAATTTTATTCATAAAAAATTGCGTATACAGACAACTGACACTTGTCCTCGGAAAGGCTTCATAGCCTGTAAAAAATTAGGGGGAAGAAGCTACACTTATTGTCGAAACGCTAAAATGAAATGAAAAAGAAAGAAAGGGAGTCTTACAAGTGAATTGAAATCATATTTTAAGTTTTTACAAGGTAACAGTTTTTTTCTTGAGAATTTAAATAACCTACAATTCCTGCATTGTGCAGATAATGGGACTTCGTTTTGGTGCAAGTAGAAATATTTTTAGGTAGTGTTTGAGCCTGAGGTAGTGACTATTTTTTTCACATCTCAATCATTACTAGGAATTTATGTCGTCCCTAGGAACCAAGAGAACGAAAGGACATTTCTTTATGCAAAGGTACTGACTATATACTAGTGTTGATAGTGCGGGATGACGTTAACGGTAGCTATATTTGACGACATCATGTGCAGAGTGTGAAATTTTGGAAGTGAAAATGCCCTTATAAGCGCTTTTTGCTATTTTTTTCTGTCTAATTAAAAAACAGGTATGCTGATACTCTATTTGACCAAAAACATGCTTCGAATACTAATTCAAGCAAATCCAAACCTGGCTTGACTCCTATTAAGAATGGCAATCTCCTCTTCATTGGACAGCATGATAATGAACTTTTTTTTTAAAGGAGCGTTTATACCAAGAAACAATAGTAATAAGCATGTAATTTTATATGTAATATTTGGGCAAAAAGCACTAATCTATTTCTTTCGTTTTACCTCAATCATCGGTAGAAACTCGTTCCGTCCCTATGAGTCAAGAGGACCTGAAGATTTTTTTTTTTGGAAAGTTCGTAGATAATCCCTATTTTGAAATATCCCTATTCATAAAATCCTAAAAGAATTGTATCCATATTTTGAACTTTTACTTTATTGTTTTGGAAAGTTCATGGTATACACAAGTGTTTTTATTGTGGGGTTTGTAATGGCTACTTTATTCATATGCCACATATGACTTTTGGACTTGAAACCCCCTTATTAAGCGCTTTTGAAATTTTTATGAAAAATGAAAAATCAATTAATGAAAAACCTTAATGAAAAATCAGTCAGGCTGATACACAGTTTGACTAAAAATTTGTTTTTGAATATTAATTGTAGAGAATATGAACTTGGGTTGACTTCTATTAAAGATGGAATTTTCCTCTTCATTGGAGAGTATGTTGTTTAAACCTTTTTTTTATAGGCAGCGAAAGGTTTTATAGAAAACTTTTGTTTTCTTCCACCAGTTTCTAAGCCATTAGTTGGAAGCTATCAAGCTTAGATTATTTTTTTTTTAATTTGACTTGTCATTGCTTACTTTACTGCTGATTTTAATTCAATCCGGTTTGGTTTACATTCCTTTTGGCCTTAAAGAACAATAATTCATCCATGGGGCCAACATTCTTATGACTTTATTTTTTTATGAAGCAAACTAGGGATCACAACTTTGGGGTAACCACTTGACAGAAATTAGTTTAGGTTTAAGCCGCTCTTTACTTTCATTTGATTTTTTTTGTTTATTTGTTTAATGTGATAAGATCTATAAAAAAAAACTAAAATCCTGAAACTTGAAAACCTGGAAAAAGACCAGCGTTCAAAGAAGTCATATGCATGATGGATTCTCAAATGAAAAGTTAATATTTGTTCAGCGCTGGGGTTTGCTGTTTAATTGCTTTTTGCTGTTCACATGAGAAGGTGACTTTTTTATTTTTGTTTTTGATGTTTGAATTTTTATTTTGTTCCGTGAATTTTTTCTACTTTCTTGTATTCTTCTAACACCGAAGACAGCTGAATGGAGGCCTCGGTTAAAATATTTACATTTGTCTCTTTTTCATTTGCCGTGAATCATCTCGTTATTTTAAACTCCCTACAGATACAGTTTTTTCATAAGAAAAGACAAAAAAAGTTCCTCATCATAGCCTGTGATGTTAGAGCAAAACATGGCCACTTTTGCATCGTTATTGAGCGAAAACGAAACCACATTTAATGCTAATATAAGATTTCGACATTTTTTATACATATCCCTGTATGTCTGAATCTTTCAATCTGAATATCTGATTGACCTTGACTCACAAGATTCACTGGATCCTGGAATTTTACAATCAGAACTTATAAATTCTGCATCGGACTCTGTATTTCTGAACCTGAATTCTCATCCTTAGTTCCAAATTTATACTTTTTTAAGCCAAACCCACATATAACATTATATATAAAATCTGTTTTGGTTCAGAATAAAATTTGGAACTAGATAATAAGTTTTAAAACTTTGAAAAAATTATGACTTTTCTCTGGATATTATTCTTTTCTTTCGAAATATTTGCTTAAAACAGATTAATTTTTTTCTGGAATCCCGTCTCCGTTTCACATGACAATGCCTTTTTCTATCTAAATTTTTAAATGTATTAGCACCTTTATCGTTTCAAACTTTATAGGCTCTGATGAGTTAGGGCCGCACATAATTTTCTCGATAAGTTTCGGTAATGAATTTTGACCTGTAAACCCTTTGAAGAATGAACATAACGACAAAGTTTGCGCAAAGAGTACCAAAAAATAATCAGCAAAAGTTTGTTTGTAAAGTCACCAATAGTTTTTTTTTCAATTTAACAACAAAGCTTGTTCAGATATGTTACTAGAAAAAAAGTTGTGAAAAATGCTATAAATATAGATGGTTACACCATTTATATAGATGATTTAAAACACTTTTGCATTGCGATTATACCGCCTACAATAAACATTCAAAATTTAAAAAGATAACCTGTCGTGATTTAGAGCGATGTCGTCCACGGAAAAACCCTGGAATTATGGATGGTAAATGTCAAAGCATATACACTTCATATTATCTTAAATATACTATCAATCCTTCTGTCTACATCTACAATGCAAAATAATTTATTTTTGAATTCTTATTACTATATGAATAACTTTTACCTTTATTCCCTCGGGAGTGTTGTGTTTCAAAGGCTGTTGTTAGCTGATCGGATTATCTAATTGTAGTATGATTGACCGACGAAATGACCATACAGTGACTCTAAGCCAGATGTTCAATGATCCTTCATTTATGATGAATCCAGGGCAAGTTGATGCGCTGTTGCGCGGACTGCTTGAGGAATCGTCCCAAAATTTTGACAGCTCCATAACGGAAGAGGTAATTTGCGTAGGAATTCTGGATTTATATTTACATAAACGATTTTATATAGATCTCCATTTTTTTTTTTAGAAAATAAAATTTTAAGTATTTTTACACTGAAATGATAATTTATCGTAAATCTTCGGCGAGGGGATGTGCTGAGACGCGACCTACTTGAGGGATTGTCTAAGATCTTAACACATCCACAATGGAAGTTTTTAATGCCTTAACTCAATTTTTATCAACTTTGGTTAATTTTTGCATTCAAAAATTCAACACATAAGCTAAATAGTGTGACGAATCGTAAACACAGATTTTTACTTTTAAGACAGTGCTTTTACTTTTAAGACAGTGCTTTTTACTTTTAAGACAGTGCTTTTTACTTTTAGGACAGTGCTTTTACTGTCAAACAAAATTATCGATTTCAGACAGTGCTTTTACTTCTAAGACAGTGCTTTTACTTTTAAGACAGTGCTTTTTACTTTTAGGACAGTGCTTTTACTGTCAAACAAAATTATCGATTTCAGACAGTGCTTTTACTTCTAAGACAGTGCTTTTACTTTTAAGACAGTGCTTTTTACTTTTAAGACAGTGCTTTTACTGCCAGACAAAATTATCGATAATGGTTTTTGCTAACTAAATTTCTTCCCCGAATTAAACGGAAATCGTTACTAATAGTTAGGAGTTTATCACCATCGAAACATAATACTAAATGATTTGCGTTGCAAAGAATTATTTTGGGTATTATTAGTGCTATCCAGTTGTTTGGGTATTACTAGTATAGTACTAGTATCATTTAGGGCATTGCGATTATTACTAGACACAGAACTAGTTTACAAAGGTAAAGAAACTCTGCTCTTATTGTATACAAGAAATCGATAAGCTTGAGATCAAACCTCACAGACATGGTGTTTTTCTTTTAGATTTTAGCGCGAATTTATACTGTAATCGCATATTTCCGATTACGAGAAACAAGCATTATTAATGAAACTTAGAGTTCCTATCTATGAGCCGTAAAATATACAAATTATATCAGCGTCTCTAGCTTAAAGGCCATCATGCACATTTTTGTGCATTATATGTTTCAATGAAGCTGTATATGTTTCAATGAAGCTGTATTTATGCTGTAATCGCATACTTCCGATTACAAGAAACAAGCATTATTAATGAAACTTAGAGTTCCTATCTATGAGCCGTAAAATATACAAATTATATCAGCGTCTCTAGCTTAAAGGCCATCATGCACATTTTTGTATGCATTATATGTTTCAATGAAGCTGTATTTATACTGTAATCGCATACTTCCGATTACAAGAAACAAGCATTATTAATGAAACTTAGAGTTCCTATCTATGAGCCGTAAAATATACAAATTATATCAGCGTCTCTAGCTTAAAGGCCATCATGCACATTTTTGTATGCATTATATGTTTCAATGAAGCTGTATTTATACTGTAATCGCATACTTCCGATTACAAGAAACAAGCATTATTAATGAAACTTAGAGTTCCTATCTATGAGCCGTAAAATATACAAATTATATCAGCGTCTCTAGCTTAAAGGGCATCATGCACATTTTTGCATGCATTATATGTTTCAATGAAGCTGTATTTATACTGTAATCGCATACTTCCGATTACAAGAAACAAGCATTATTAATGAAACTTAGAGTTCCTATCTATGAGCCGTAAAATATACAAATTATATCAGCGTCTCTAGCTTAAAGGCCATCATGCACATTTTTGTATGCATTATATCTTTCAATGAAGCTGTATATGTTTCAATGAAGCTGTATTTATACTGTAATCGCATACTTCCGATTACGAGAAACAAGCATTATTAGTGAAACTTAGAGTTCCTATCTATGAGCCGTAAAATATACAAATTATATCAGCGTCTCTAGCTTAAAGGCCAACATGCACATTTTTGTATGCATTATATTTTTCAGTGAAGCTGTATATGTTTCAATGAAGCTGTATTTATACTGTAATCGCATACTTCCGATTACAAGAAACAAGCATTATTAATGAAACTTAGAGTTCCTATCTATGAGGAAAGATTACATAGATCTCCTATCTATGAGAATAGAGGAAAGGAATGCGTGGTCAGGTTACAAGAAACAAGCATTATTAATGAAACTTAGAGTTCCTATCTATGAGCCGTAAAATATACAAATTATATCAGCGTCTCTAGCTTAAAGGCCATCATGCACATTTTTGTATGCATTATATGTTTCAATGAAGCTGTATATGTTTCAATGAAGCTGCATATGTTTCAATGAAGCTGTATTTATGCTGTAATCGCATACTTCCGATTACGAGAAACAAGCATTATTAATGAAACTTAGAGTTCCTATCTATGAGCCGTAAAATATACAAAGTATGTCAGTGTCTCTAGCTTAAAGGCCATCATGCACATTTTTGTATGCATTATATGTTTCAATGAAGCTGTATATGTTTCAATGAAGCTGTATTTATACTGTAATCGCATACTTC
This sequence comes from Artemia sinica, assembly GCA_027921565.1. NCBI lineage: Eukaryota > Metazoa > Arthropoda > Branchiopoda > Anostraca > Artemiidae > Artemia > Artemia sinica. The sequence continues at coordinate 68,647,623 of CM051264.1, forward strand.
CGATTACGAGAAACAAGCATTATTAATGAAACTTAGAGTTCCTATCTATGAGCCGTAAAATATACAAATTATATAAGCGTCTCTAGCTTAAAGGCCATCATGCACATTTTTGTATGCATTATATTTTTCAGTGAAGCTGTATATGTTTCAATGAAGCTGTATTTATACTGTAATCGCATACTTCCGATTACGAGAAACAAGCATTATTAATGAAACTTAGAGTTCCTATCTATGAGCCGTAAAATATACAAATTATATCAGCGTCTCTAGCTTAAAGGCCATCATGCACATTTTTATATGCATTATATGTTTCAATGAAGCTGTATATGTTTCAATGAAGCTGTATTTATACTGTAATCGCATACTTCCGATTACGAGAAACAAGCATTATTAATGACACTTAGAGTTCCTATCTATGAGCCGTAAAATATACAAATTATATCAGCGTCTCTAGCTTAAAGGCCATCATGCACATTTTTGTATGCATTATATGTTTCAATGAAGCTGTATATGTTTCAATGAAGCTGTATTTATACTCTAATCGCATACTTCCGATTACGAGAAACAAGCATTATTAATGAAACTTAGAGTTCCTATCTATGAGCCGTAAAATATACAAATTATGTCAGTGTCTCTAGCTTAAAGGCCATCATGCACATTTTTGTATGCATTATATTTTTCAGTGAAGCTGTATATGTTTCAATGAAGCTGTATTTATACTGTAATCGCATACTTCCGATTACGAGAAACAAGCATTATTAATGAAACTTAGACTTCCTATCTATGAGCCGTAAAATATACAAATTATGTCAGCGTCTCTAGCTTAAAGGCCATCATGCACATTTTTGTATGTATTATATGTTTCAATGAAGCTGTATATGTTTCAATGAAGCTGTATTTATACTGTAATCGCATACTTCCGATTACGAGAAACAAGCATTATTAATGAAACTTAGAGTTCCTATTTATGAGCCGTAAAATATACAAATTATGTCAGCGTCTCTAGCTTAAAGGCCATCATGCACATTTTTGTATGCATTATATGTTTCAATGAAGCTGTATATGTTTCAATGAAGCTGTATTTACACTGTAATCGCATACTTCCGATTACGAGAAACAAGCATTATTAATGAAACTTAGAGTTCCTATCTATGAGCCGTAAAATATACAAATTATGTCAGCGTCTCTAGCTTAAAGGCCATCATGCACATTTTTGTATGTATTATATGTTTCAATGAAGCTGTATATGTTTCAATGAAGCTGTATTTATACTGTAATCGCATACTTCCGATTACGAGAAACAAGCATTATTAATGAAACTTAGAGTTCCTATCTATGAGCCGTAAAATATACAAATTATGTCAGCGTCTCTAGCTTAAAGGCCATCATTCACATTTTTGTATGCATTATATGTTTCAATGAAGCTGTATATGTTTCAATGAAGCTGTATTTATACTGTAATCGCATACTTCCGATTACGAGAAACAAGCATTATTAATGAAACTTAGAGTTCCTATCTATGAGCCGTAAAATATACAAATTATGTCAGCGTCTCTAGCTTAAAGGCCATCATGCACATTTTTGTATGCATTATATGTTTCAATGAAGCTGTATATGTTTCAATGAAGCTGTATTTATACTGTAATCGCATACTTCCGATTACGTGAAACACGCATTATTAATGAAACTTAGAGTTCCTATCTATGAGCCGTAAAATATACAAATTATGTCAGCGTCTCTTGCTTAAAGGCCATCATGCACATTTTTGTATGCATTTTATGTTTCAATGAAGCTGTATATGTTTCAATGAAGCTGTATTTATACTGTAATCGCATACTTCCGATTACGAGAAACAAGCATTATTAATGAAACTTAGAGTTCCTATCTATGAGCCGTAAAATATACAAATTATGTCAGCGTCTCTAGCTTAAAGGCCATCATGCACATTTTTGTATGCATTATATGTTTCAATGAAGCTGTATTTATACTGTAATCGCATACTTCCGATTACAAGAAACAAGCATTATTAATGAAACTTAGAGTTCCTATCTATGAGCCGTAAAATATACAAATTATGTCAGCGTCTCTAGCTTAAAGGCCATCATGCACATTTTTGTATGCATTTTATGTTTCAATGAAGCTGTATATGTTTCAATGAAGCTGTATTTATACTGTAATCGCATACTTCCGATTACGAGAAACAAGCATTATTAATGAAACTGAGAGTTCCTATCTATGAGCCGTAAAATATACAAATTATGTCAGCGTCTCTAGCTTAAAGGCCATCATGCACATTTTTGTATGCATTATATGTTTCAATGAAGCTGTATATGTTTCAATGAAGCTGTATTTATACTGTAATCGCATACTTCCGATTACGAGAAACAAGCATTATTAATGAAACATAGAGTTCCTATCTATGAGCCGTAAAATATACAAATTATGTCAGCGTCTCTAGCTTAAAGGCCATCATGCACATTTTTGTATGCATTATATGTTTCAATGAAGCTGTATATGTTTCAATTGTACTGTAATCGCATACTTCCGATTACGAGAAACAAGCATTATTAATGAAACTGAGAGTTCCTATCTATGAGCCGTAAAATATACAAATTATGTCAGTGTCTCTAGCTTAAAAGCCATGATGCACATTTTGTGTGCATTATATGTTTCAATGAAGCACCAGTGAGCCATATCTTTTCTATCTTCTTTGTAAAAGATGCTTTTAAGTTCTGGAAGTGACGATCCATGAGCAGTAGATGTATTAATTAGGGATTAGTAATTAAACCTGTTAGTAATTAAATGCTGTAGTTATAGTCACGAGTGGAAAGCCTTAGTTAGAACTTTGCAGGCAAGAATTGCCGAATTTCTGTTCAAAAAAGGCGAAACAACAGCAGACACATAAATTAGCTAAGAAGTTGCAATCCAAAGTTAACCAAATTAATATGTGACCAAAAAATCTGCGCTATTTTGTGGTAAATTTCTGTGACGGGAAACCGGAGCCATTTGTCGTTAATGAATTCCGAGTTGTATTGGTTTGAGAAAATACGATTGCCAGGTCAAAGTGAATTAAAGAGAACTGAAGCAAGTTGTTAGACCCGTATACCTGGTACATGTTGATGATAATTTAAAATACGGTATCCGTTGCAAAAATTTTATGTCGTAAAATCGTGCGTTTTTTTGTGATGGCATATTGATTTGATCTTTTTTGGCCATTTCTTAGAGATTTTGTATTTATTTAGCGAATATTTTGCAGTTTTGCTTGCGAAACTACGACTACCACTCCTTGGGATTTTCCCCAAGTTCTTGAAATTTCTGATCTGAAATTTTTGAGATCTTTTTTTTTATGATAACATATATCCATGATTAAATATGCATACAATTAAACACTATGCTATCCCCCAAAGGTTCATAAGCCTTTAAAAGGAGGATGATATACGAGTCGCTTAGTCAAAGAAAAGTAATTTGCTAACTTACAGAGAGAAGAGAGAAAGAAAAATTATTGAATTCAAATAATAAGTAGATAGGTTAAGTAGATAGAAAAAATAAACTCCAATAAATCCTGCACACACAAAAAAAAGATAAAAATAGCTTTTAAGAAGCCAACAAATTAACAAAAGTGTTTATATTTAATATTGTCTTCTAATAGTTGAAAAAGTAATTGATTTTCAATACCTGTCCGATACAGAATGATGATGATAAATTTTACTATTTAGAATTTTTTCTGGCCTTTGGGGGGGGGGAGGGAGTTTCTCAAGTTAATCTTGGGATGTATTGTTAAATGATTCTCACTGACAGCTTAATCTAAAAACAGTATTTTAAATGAGAAAAATGTAACTGTTTTGCAATGTTTCAATGCCCCCCAGCCCACCCAAAAAAGGAATTCCCTCCCTAAGCAAATTTCTACTTACTTGGGCGACAAAGCCCGTAAATATTTTTATTTTGTTCTATGTTACAATTTATGTTCAAATTTCGGTACTATCCCATTTTGCGGGCCTCTCTAAAAAGTCAAGTTTAGTTAATGCTAATGAAATATAATAAAATAGGATGACTATATAATAGTTTAGATATAAATTTGGGATATATTTTTGCCCATTAAGGGGGGGGGAGGGGTGGGGGGCAAAGCATTGCATATATTACATACGTAACCTAACCTATCCTAGGTACCTTTTTCCCCATCTTAATTCCTAAAAACAACCATTTAAATATCTTAAAACCACGCTAGACAAAGTATTTCTCTCAGCGGTGTCTAGAATCATTTTGTAAAAACGGGTTGTTCAAAGCGTCTCTGCCGTTTGACTGCAGCATCTCTTGTTGGACTTCTTTAGAGAGGCCCGCAAAATGGGATTGAACCCAAATTTCTTTTAACCACTCGTGACTGAATTGAGTGGTTAACTTATTAATTTATTTATACTTTAACTTATTTATATTGATTGAATTCTATTTAATTCTATGGTGATATAGACATAAATTCTGTCGGAATCAAAACATTCCTGAAATTGAAAAAATTATGAATGTTTTCAGTTGACAACGAAACTTTTTCGAGGAACATCTGGCTACGGATTTGATCTCGCCGCATTGAACATACAAAGAGGAAGAGATCATGGCATACCAGGTTACAACGCATACAGAAATGTTTGTGGGATGAAAAAAGCTAAGACCTTCGAAGATCTTTCAGATGTCTTTACTATTCAGGTAAAACAAAAATTTTGGTCTAGCTACATCACTTATGACTGCAGCTTAGTAATTAATACCAATCCATCATTTGTTTTACTAACAACAATGGTGTCCACAAGGAGGGGGAATAGGGTCCAAGTATATTTTCGGATTTCACAACCAGGCACAATTCAATTTTTGCCACAATAAATCAACATTCATGTTCCATAGATTGTAACTTTACCGTTATTGGTTCTAAGAAATGTGGCCCGGCATTCACACACCGGCAGTAATGTAGAACTGCTAATTTGAGAGCTGAAGCATAGAATGTGTTTTTATAAACCCAAATACGACAATTTATATGTTTACGAAGTCGTTTACTGAAGAAAGAACTTCATCACTGAAGTTTTGATAATAATTTAATAATTTTTTCTATTTTTATTGTTTTTATTATTTTAATAAATGCATTTTAAACGAACAAACGGTAAATGTACAAAATTTCTCCGCAATAAATGATCTATAGGGAGTCATAGCATATATTTCACAAAATAATATTTTTAAAATAAAATCATATTAATGTTGCATACCATTTGTTTTTCTTTCACTGTTAAATTTACAACTGTCATGATATATTGTCATGAAAAGAATGATGGCTTTGACTTTGTAAATTTTTAACATAAAACGAGGAACTTAGGAGGTTGTCTAGCTAAGTTTTCAAGTAGAAGTTGGTAATATTGCATAAGATAATAGAGACTTCGTAAAGTTTCAAAATCTTATACAATTTACAACATTTAAGCAAAGAAAAAAAAGAAGAAGATTGCCACAAAATAAACTTTACTTGAGTTTTACACGAGTTACTTTTTGCTTATAGTTCGTTACCGTTATAACGTTTCGTTACCTTATACTTCGTTACCATAATTTTGCTCCTTACTTTCAGATAATTTTTTTTTCTTAATTTAATTTTTTTTTCAAATATTGCAGGTAAATCTGGCTTAACCTCCATGAATTACACCCCCACCCCCTCACGGAGAACTTCTCCGTGAAAATTTCCTCTAAATGTAAAGTATGAGCCCCTCCTCGTTAAGCTCCCTCCAGACAGTGGCATTCTCGCTGAAAATCCCCCTCCCTGTAAATTTTCTTACGGACGATTCAGCCTGAAAATTATCCTTAGATGAATTTCATTTGAAAATGACTTTAATCTTCTAATCGGTTTTTCGATCACTCCTGAAATGCCCACTTCCCTAGAAGTGTTTTTCCAGAAATCAAAACACGCGAAAACAGCCCCGGGATAATTCCTCTGGAACATCTCTACATGCAAAATTGAGTTGGCAAAGATAATGTAAGGCGATTAACAAGAATTTCGTTAATTAACAGAATTTCGATTAACAAGGAATTCTGTCAAATCCCCCCCATGCAAAATTTTCCGTGGAAAATTCCCCCCTCCCTGGAAATTTTCCTCCCCAAGGAAAATTCTCCCAATGGAAATCCACCCCAAGCTCAAATCCCCCCCTCCCTGAAAAATGTCTGTATACTTACCAATAGCAAATACTATACGTAAATAATGAGTAAATTTCATTACTTATAAGCCTCGCTCTTCACGCTAAATTGTTACTTAGTACTTAATGTACTTAGTACCAATGTTACTTAATGTAATTATACTTAATGTTATTAATGCTACGTGTAAACCATCTTGATAAATTCTGCAACTTATATCCCTTTCTGGTGTATGAAGGGTGTTGCCTCCCCCCCTAAACACGTCACTCTCTATGCTAAATTGTTATTTATTACTTAAAAAATCTTCTTAATTGTCTAATTAAGTGACCCTTGTGTTTTAAAACCTTACCTTAGACCTTAGTTCCTCCAGGGCCAGGTTTGGCACATAGGGCATCAACGAAGCCTCGCTAGACATCCCAGAACGGAGCAGCAGCCGTGACGACCTTTCACTGTGGTTTTAACGACAGCTCAGCACTCCAAAGGTCTCGGTCGTACTGTCGTCAGAGGATGTATTTCGGTCGTCCTCTTTTTCGTTCACCCTCTGGTTACCACTTGTAGGCAGCATTCGGAAGACCGTCTCCTGACATTTGAAGGACATTACCAAGATAGGCTCATCTTCTCTGCTTCAGGAGATCAGAGATTGGCTGTTGACCTGTTCGTCTGTGGACCACTACACTCGTCACCCTGTCCTGCCACGAAATGTTAAGGATTTTTCTGAGGCAGACATTTTTAAATGTTAGGATACATTTTTCCGGCTGGGCATTCAGCTTCCAGCATTCACTTGCATAAAGGAGAATAGACATGACGTTGTTATTCAACACACGGAGCTTTAGACGCAAAGAGTATTTTTTTGCTTCACCTAACTGGTTTCTCTTTAGTCTTGATTGAAGATAAACCAGCCTCTCTTCAGTCTTCCCATCAGTGATGAAAAGCCAACAGCTGACGAGATACTCTTAGCAGCTCAAAAACTTAAGAATGGGAAGGTCCCTGGTACAGACCGCATTTCAACTGAAATGATCAAGTTCAGATTGCGTCAAACCTTGGCCATCTGGCTATCCTTCCTCTTGCTCCTCTGGCAGACCAAAAAGTGCCCCAAAGACTGAAGAACAGGAACCTTAGTCAAACGCTTCAAGAACGGAGACGTGAAAGAATGCGATAACTATAGAGGAATCAATCTTCTCTCGATCCCTGCGAAGCTCTTCACTTTTATAATATTAGGAAAACTCCAAGGAGCCCTCCATCCTTACTTACGTGAAGAACAGCATGGATTTCGGCCAAAACGATCTTGTGTTGACCTTATTTTTACGCTACGCAACGTGCTGGAGGAATCTAACGAACGGAGACAGCGCTTGTATATACTCTTTATGGAATTCGTAAAGGCGTTTGATTCAGTAGATTTTCACACCCTGGGGAGAGTATTGTGGTTTTACGGCATTCCCCAGAAGCTAATACGTCTAATAGTTGCCATGTACGAAGAGACGGAATGCTGTGTTAAAACATCGGACGGCAAAACAGTCTACTTCAAGGTGATGACTGGCGTAAGGCAAGGTTGTGTCCTCTCACCTCTCCTTTTCGTCCTAGTTGTAGACTGCATCTTTAGACAGACAAATGGGCATGGCATCCAGATTACAGGAAAACCTCTTCAGGAAGTCGACTTCGCCGACGATTTTTGGCTCATAGAAGCCTACAGGCAGAAGCTTCAGGAATTCCTGAACAAACTCGCAGAGAAAGCTGAACAGTTCGGACTACACATCAACGCCCCAAAAAGCTATGTCAATCAATAGTTCACCTATGGAAATCCAACTAGGAGGAGAGGACATCGAACAGGTGACAGATTTCAAGTACTGAGGGTGTTCAGTCAATTCTAGTGGTGACTCTGAAAAGAATTGTGCACCAGGATAGTCTTGGCCAACGCATCATTTCAGAGGCTTCTACCAGTCTGGAAATCCATCGTATACTCGCTGAAGTTGAAACTTAGGTTTTTTCAGAGCAAGGTACTGTCTGTCATGAGTTACGCTATTGAGCTAACTGTGAAACAGGAGAAACGCCTTACCACCTTCGAGAATAAATTTCTTCGCTGAATCTCTAGAATCAGTTGGAAAGACCGTGTCAGTAACCACGAGATTCGTACTCGTACAGGCCAGCCAGATATCGTAACCGTTGTACGACAACGTAGATGACGATACCTTGGACACATCCTCCGCATGCCATATCACAGACTTTCAAAAATGCTCCTCTACTGGAAACCGGAAGGCACCTGTCGCCGAGGAACATCAAAGAAGACACTCCGCAGGACGTAAAAATGGGACAGAAGAGCTCTCCAGACGAGTCTCGTCCCAGAGTAGGAAGACATATACGCAGCGGCTCACATGAGAAAAGATTGGAGGCTAATCACCAACGCCCTGTGTGCCTCCGGAGGCACTGGAGGAACTAATGTCTAAGGTAATACTGGTTTTAGTTTGTTGAATGCCGATGCTGCTTGTACAATTCTCCTTTTTGTCTCGTTGACTATTCCGCCATCATATTTGATCCAACTTCCAAGATATTTGAACTCCTGGACTTGTTCGATCGTGTTTTCATTGCATTTCAGGATCAATGGTGAGTTGGATGTGGCCATGCTCTTCGATTTACCAACATTTACTATTAGTCCCACTTTCTCAGCCTTGTCCGCTATGGTGTCAAGTAGTAGCTGTAAACGTTGCTTTGCTTCTTCTAGAAGTACTACGTCGTCTGCGAAGTCTAAGTCTGTGAGCTGCTCCCCACTGACTTTTATAACAAAACCTAATGCTTGCCGAAGGACATAATCCATTACTAGGACAAACAGGAACGAGGATAACACACTTCCTTGTTTCACCCCAGAGAGAATCTTGAAGAATCGTGTCTCCCTATATTCCGTTCTGACACAACATTTACTCTCTTCATAAAGGACCACTATTATATAGACTACTATATTAGGTACTCCATACAATTTCAAAACCTTCCATAAAACATCACGATCGATTTAGTCAAATGCTTTTTCGAGATCAATGAAGAGCAGATAAAGCTTTTTATTCCATTCTCTTGACTCCTCCACCATAAGTCTGATGATAAGAATAAGGTCAGAACGTGATCTATCGGGCCAGAATCCATGTTGTTCTTCTCTTAGATGTGAGTCAAGAGCTGCTCTCAAACGCTACAGTATAATTGTGGCCAAGAGTTTACTTGGCACTGAAGTCAGGTTGATCCTCATCCAGTTGCCGCAGTAAAGATCATCTCCCTTCTTAAACATCTTGACTAGAACACTTCTAGTCCAATCACGTGGGACCTCTTCCATGCTCCAAACTGCTACTAGGAGAGCAGTCCATATGTTTAAGGAGGCTCGAAGGGATGTCTTTAGCATCTCTGTCGTCATCCCATCAACTCCTAATGCACGGCCATTTTTAAGCTTTTTGACAGCTGCCTCTACTTCTACAGTGCTGGGAGGATCAGCACTTACGTAAATTTGTAAAATTGGGATGTCAGGTGCAGTTTCTTGGTCCTGGGGTGGGGGCCAATTAAGTATATTTTCAAAATGGGACGCCCTTCTTTCGTCTACTTTCTTGGGATTTGAAATAACGTTCCCATTTTCATCTTTAATAAGTGTTGAGTGGTTCACTTTTTTTCAACTATCTCATTGGTTAGTTGGTAAACCATCCTGGAGTCACCTTTCTTTGCAGCCTCTTCGGCAAGTGCTGTTTTCTCTTCTATCTGGTTTCGCTTGTCTCTTCTTACACTTTTTTGACACCTTTATCATTTTCTTTATAGCGTAGGTGCAGAGAGTCTTTATCTTCAGGCCTTGAAGCATTGAGGATATCTCTCTTTGTTGCCTTGTGCTGTTCAATGAATTTCCATGTTTCGTCCCAAATCCATTCCTCCTTCTTTCTTTTCTTATATTCAAGACTTGCCTTGGCGGCATCATGGTAGCTATTCTTGATTATCAACAAGATAACTTCGTCACCATGATTGTCAGTTTCATCTATTAAATTCAAGGCATCAAATCTGTTTTTCAAAGAAATACAGAAATCCTTTCGTAAGTCTTGGTTTTTCAGTTGGTCGGTGTCAAATTTTCTTCTTTTGAGCTTTCACTTAATTTATATTTCAGCCATCATTAATATATGGTCTGAATTAACGTCAGCTCCTCTAAAACCACGTACGTCAAATAAGCTGCTTCTCCTCTTAGCTGCTTTGCCTTGTCTCAAATCGATGGTGTTATATCCTGCTTTGGATGTTGAAGTAGCCAGGATTGTAAATAGCTTGAAGGGCTCTGACTGTATTCCAACTATAATAGTTAAGTTCATTCTTCTTTCAATTATTTCTTCATTGACAAAGCTTATAAATATTTTTTGAAAATGGAATTTTCCCCAGTTCTCTTAAGCGAGCTAGAGTAATTGTTTTATATAAAGGTGGACCAAGAGATGATCCAGCCAATTATCGTCCTATATCTTTGCTGTCTCTTTTTAGTAAAATCTTTTAAAAGACCATGCTTTCCCGTCTACTTGCTTTTCTAGAGGCTAAAAGATTTTTCATGATTTTCAGATGGCTTCCGAGCTAAACAATCTACGGAGCATGCGTGCGTAACACTTTTAAATTTTCTCCACGCCGTGCTTGACTCTGGTTTGATTCCTGCTGCTATATTCCTAGTTGTCCGTAAGGCTTTTGACTCTTTAACTCATGAGATTCTGCAGTATAAGCTGGCTCATGCTTAGTTTGATTCCTGTTTGTCAGGTAGAACTATCTCCGTAGATTTCCTTTCCCGCTTTTCGTCTGAAGTTGAGTATGGTGTTCCTCAAGGCTCTGTTCTTGGACCGTTTCTGTTTTGATTTATATTAATGACCTTTTAATTGCGGTTAAGAACCGGAAACCTACAGTTAGCTATCGCCTATGTCATCCTGAATCTTTCAATGCTAAAAAAAATCCATCGTTTTTGCAGGATGTGGACACTCTCGTTGCTTTCGCTGATGACAGTACCATTGGTACTGTAGTAGGAACTAAGTCTGAGATGCTTCCCAAATTAATTGACCTTTTTGAGAGAGTCGTTCTTTGGTTTGATGCAAATTGCCTTGCCCTAAATGTTGCTAAGTCAAGTTTTTTAATTTTTTCCCCTATTTCTCTGTCGTGCCCTGAGTTAACTAATATCCAGCATTCAAGGGGCTCTCTCAGTAGACCTTAGGAAAGATATGTCCGATTTCTGGGTATTCTTCTCGATGAAAACCTTTCATTCAAGCATCATATTGGACTGATTATTATGAAGATCTCAAGGAGCCTTGGAATTTTGAGGAAGCTAAAACACATTTTTCCTGGATCAGTTTTAAAAATTCTGTTCCATTGCTTAGTTCAGTCCTACGTCTCTTATTGCCCTACAATATGGATGTCAATTTTCTCTTCTTTTTTGAATCCACTTTCTAAGTTATATGATAAGGCAAGAAGGCTTATACAGGAAAAAAGTTGTTCTACAACTAACCCAACTAGTCCATTACTTGATTTGCAGTCTCTCTACATTCTTTCGTGCGCGTCTTTCACTTTTCATCAAATTCATGGTGATGTTCCCACAGCCCTTCAAACTACTCCTTCTTTTGTCACTGATAGGTCTTCACATCATCTTTGCAATTGAAGGAATCTTAATACTTTATCTACTCCATCGGTGAGGTCTGACTTAAATCCATTAACTGCATGTCATATCGATTGGAATAGCCTACCTGAGTCAGCCCAAGAATGTGACTCGTTTGGTAGTTTAAAAAGAATTTTAAGAAATTTCTAGCCCTAGCCCGGGTTAGAAACGTTTGTTGTGAGGGGTACTTAGTTTGTCTAATTTATTTTTGTGGCTTGGTTTAAAATATATATATTTTGGAATTTTGGTTTATTTTATGGGATTGTCCTACATCTTTTTTAGGGGGGGGGGCCTTAAAATCGCTTTTTTTGCATTTATGATGCCCGTAAACTATCTATAGTCAATGTTACTACAGGGATAGCTGCCATTCCAGCGTTTCTGCCGTTAAGTTTTTTTTTTTTTTTTTTTTTTTTTGTCTCCTTTCCTTGTACCATGGATTGGAGTCTGTTTAATTTATTCAATTATATTTGATGTGCTTAACATTTTTCTTCTATAGATTTAGTGCTTAATTGAAATGTATGTATTCCCCCTCTTTTACAGGCCTAGGAGCCTTTGGGGGGTTAGAAGAATGTATACATTGTTTGATTAATTAATTACGAACAAATCTTATCTATACAACATCTTGACATCTGGGGACACCCTGGAGTATTTGTGGATTAACCTATAATCAAACAATGAGCCACCTATGACAAAATCGGTGCTCAGCGCGTAGTCTACCAGAAGGGCTCCGATTTTGTTGATAACTTCTATACCATGTGGATCCATGGCTTCTGGGCAGTACCAACGGTCTGCTCCAACTTTGGCATCGAGGTCGCCCACAAGGCAGAGAATATCATGTCTGGGCATATCTTTGGTCAGCGTAGTTGATATCCACATAGAAAATATGTTTTTGAGGAGGAAACTCCCCACAACCCTCGGGGAAAGGGTTTTAAGTTATGCCCTGGGGGCATATAAGGTTTTTATAGAAGGCGTTGTCGTAAAAACTTCAAAAAAGGCTCATTTGATTGGAAATTCAAAGGGCTAGTGCCCTTTTTAATTGTCGAAAGTGATTGGAGGGTAACTAGCCCCCCCCCCCCCCCACGTCCATTTCCCTCCAAACACGTCCAATCAAAATTTGAAATAGCCATTTTGGTAAGCGTAGTTGATTTCCAGATAGAAAATATGTTTTTGAGGTGGACAATCCCCCACAACCCTATGGGGAAGGATTTTAAGTTATGCCCTATAAGAACGATGTTGGCACAATGTATCATTTATTATTTTTTTTTCTTTAGAGCAGGGCACTTCGTATCGAAGAAGTTGTCGTAGAAACTTAGAAAAGGGCTCATTCAACTGGAAATTGGAGTGGCTTGTGCCCTTTTTAATAGTCCAAAGTGATTGGAAAGCAACTAACACCCCTGCCACACCCGCAATTCCCGACACACATCAAATCAAAATTTTGAAATATCCATTTTGTTCAGCGTAGCTGATTTCCAGATAAAAATTATTTTTTTGAGGAGGACACTCCCCCACGGCCTTCAGGGCAAGGGTTGTAAGTTATGCCCTGGGAGCGTATAAGGTTTTTATAGAAGCCACTGTTGTAGAAACTTCAAAAAAGGCTCATTGGATTGAAAATTCAAAGGGCTAGTGCCCTTTTTAATAGTCGAAAGTGATTGGAGGGCCACTAGCCCCCCCCCCCACGCCCACCATTCCCCCAAACACATCCAACAAAAATTTTGAGATAGCTATTTTGTTAAGCGTAGTTCATTTCCACATAGAAATTATTTTTTTGAGGAGGACACTACCCCACAGCCTTCAGGGCAAGGGTTGTAAGTTATGCCGTAGGGCATAATAGAAGAACGCCTTCTTATAGAAGGCGTTGTCGTAGAAACTTCAAAAAAGGCTCATTCGATTGGAAATTTAAAGGGCTAGTGCCCTTTTTAAAAGTCGAAAGTGATTAGAGGGCAACTAACCCCCCTCTCACGCCCACCTTGTCCCCAAACACATCCAATCAAAATTTTGAGATAGCCATTTTATTCAACGTAGTTTCAAGTTCTGTAAATTAGGTCTTTGAGGATGACAACCACCTCACAGCCCTCAGGACAAGGGTTGTAAGTTATGCCCTGGGGCCATGTAAAGTTTTTATAGAACGCGTTGTCGTAGAAACTTCAAAAAGGGCCCCTTCGATTAGAAATTGAAATGGCTAGTGCCCTTTTTAATAGTCGAAAGTAATTGGAAGGCAACTAACACCCCTTCCACACCCACCATTTCCCCAAACACATCCAATCAAAATTTTGAGATAATCATTTTGTTCCAGGCAGTTAAAGTTCAGGACATTATACCTTTGAGCAGGACACTCCAACTAAAGTCTTCAGGGTGAGGATTATAAGTTATGCCCCTGGGGCATATAAGTTTTACTGAAATCTTTGTCGTAGAAAATTGAAAAAGGGCTCATTCGATTGGAAATTCAAAAGTCTAGTGCCCTTTCAAATAGTCAAAAGTGATTTGAGAGCAACAAGCCCCCCTCTCTCGCCCACCTTTTCCCCAAACACATCCAATTAAAATTTTTAGATAGCCATTTTGTTCAGTGTTGTGGATTTCCAGATAGAAATTATGTTTTTCAGGAGGAAACTGACCCACAGCCCTCAGGGCAAGGGCTGTAAGTTATGCCCTGGGGGCATTTAAGGTTCTTATTGAATTTGTCGTCGTATAAACTTCAGAAAGGGTTCACTCGATTTGAAATTGAATAGGCTAGTTCCCTTTTTAATAGTCGAAAGTGATTTGAGGGCAAATAACCCCCTCTCACGCCCACCTTTTCCCCAAACACATCGAATCAAAATTTTTAGATATCCATTTTATCCAACTTAGTTGAGAGTCTTGGGAAATAGGTCTTTAAGGATGACAACCCATCCCCCCCCCCTACAACCCTCAGGGCAAGGGTTGTAAGTTATGCCCTTGGAGCATGTAAGGTTTTTATAGAAAGCGATTTTGTAAAAACATCAAGAAGGGTTCATTCAATTGAAAATTGAATGGGCTAGTGCCCTTTTAATAGTCGAAAGTGATTGAAGGGCAACTAACCCCCCTCTCACACCCACCATTTCCCCAAACACATCCAATAAAAATTTTGAGACATCTATTTTGTTCAACGTAGTCGAAAGTTCTGGAAATTAGGTCTTTTAGGATGATAGCCCCATCAGAGCCCTCAGTGCAAGGGTTTTATGTTATGCCCTGGGGGCTTATAAATAACTGAGTCAAACTCAAAATGAGTATAAATTAACATAAGTTGGGCTCAAAACCCCTATGCCTTCCCAAGGCCAGAATATAATTTACACTTTACTGAAAAAAAAAAAAAAAAATACAAATGAATGTGCATTGTCAGTTTAATACACATATACTGATATTTAGTAATCAAAAGGTTAATATTATTTGATTTATTAAAGTTATAAAAGTAAAAACATTTATATTTTTTTCAGTAAAGTGCAAATTATGTTCTGGCCTTGGGAAGGCATAGGGCTTTTGAGCCCAACTTATGTTAATTTCTGCTCGTTTTGAGTTTGACTCGGTTATTTATTGTAATTTCTGTTCGTTTTGGGTTTCATTTATTCATCGATGCTGATTTGTGGTAGTTTCACGCTTGGTAGATTATTTTATTTTATATTTGCTCATTTTTGCTTAATGGAGTTTCTTACTTTTCTTTGAAAAACTTATTTTGTGGAAATAGTTTTTTTAATTAATCACTTAAAAAGGGCACTAGAACTTTAAATTTCTTATCGAATACATCCTCTCCGGATTTATTAGGACCATAATTTCAATACGATCACCTCTGAAAAAAAGCAACAACAACAAAAAACAACAAATAAACAAACAAACATGCATCCGTGATTTGTCTTCTGGCAAAAATAGCAAAATTTCACATTTTTGTATGTAGGACCTTGAAACTTTTAAAGCAGGGTTCTTGAATACGCTGAATCTGATAGTGTCATTTTGATCATTCCTTGAATTTTAGGAGGTGTTTCCCCCCTATTTCAACAAACAGGCAAATTTTCTCAGGCTCGTAAGTTTTGATGGGTAACACTAAGCTTGATGAATCTTATATATTTGGAATCAGCATAATAAACAGGTTCTTTTTAAATATCTATTGATACGTCGTTTTTTCGAGTTTTGGTTACTTAATAGGAGGGATTTGGCTTAATAGCCGAGTCACTCCTTATTTACAGTTCGTTACCACGAACTGTTTGATATCGTTACCGTTACCGTTAAGATTCGCTATAGAACTGTTTGATTTAAATTGCTGTTGTCACTAATCAAACAGTTTGTGGTAACGAACTCTAAGTGAGGAGCGACCCGGCTCAATAGTAACCGAGATTCTAAAAAACGGAATTTTTATACCAGTAGATGCATCAAAAGAATTGGGTTTTTAAAATGATTTCAAATATATAAGTTTCATCAAGTTTAGTCTTACCCATCAATAGTTGAGAGCCTGAAAAAAATTTGCCTTATTTTCGAAAAAACTGGGAAACAATAAAAGTGACAGAATCTGAATGAAAATGAAACCCTCAGATTCAGCGTATAGAAAATCCTACTGTTGATGTTTCAAGCTCCTATCTGCAAAAAAACTGAAATTTTGTATTTTTTTTTCCAGAAGAAAGATCACGGATGCTTGTTTATTTGTTTCTTTCTTTTCCCAGGGGTGATCGTATCAATCCAGTGTTCCTAGAATATTGCGACAGGACTCATTCGAATGGAAATTAAAAGTTTTAGTGCCCTTTTAAGTGACCAAAAAATTAGAGTACAAATGGGCCCCTCCCACGCTCATTGTTTTCCCAAAGTCACCTGATCAAAATTTTGAGATAGCCGTTTTGTTCAGCAGAGTCGAAAATCTAAAAACTATGTCTTTGAGGATGACTTAATCTTCCACAGCCTCCGGGGGAAGGGCTGCAAGCTATGAACTTTTCCCATTGTTGACATATAGTATTGGTTATTGGGAAGTATACAGACGTTTTTAGGAGGGATTTTTTATTGGGGGGGGGGGGGGTCAGAGGAGGGGGTTACATGGGAGGATATTTCCATGGAGGATATTTTCATGGGGGAAGGGAAATTTTATTAAGGGGGCACCAAATTTTCCAGCACTATTTAAAAAAATGATAAGAAAGTAAATAAAAAACAATTTTTTTCAACTGAAAGTAAGGAACAACATTAAAACTTAGTCAACACCTCGCTCTTTACGCTAAAGTTCGAGTTTTGTTCCAATTCTTTAAGAATGACCCCTGAATCGTAAAGGCTGTTTAATTAGAATAGATAGCTCCTTTGAAAGTGCTAAAAAAAACTTTAGAATAAAGAGCGAGGTGTTGACTAGGAGGCGAACCCCCTTATATACGTAAAAATTTATGTTTGTTTTAAGTTTTAATGTTGCTCCTTACTTTCAGTTGAAAAAACTTGGCTTTTTAATTTAATTTTTGGGTGAATGTAACAACAAATAATTAATTATAATTAATAATGATCAGCTTCTGGAACGCGCCTTTAAACAGTTTTAAGACGAGAAATTTCAGTTAAATACATATAATTATTCGATTCGTCTAAAAAAATTCAATTAAATTCAAACGGTCAAAAGAAGAGCATTTACATAAATTGAGAAAAGGTTTAGTGAGTTTTCTAACATGAACTCTGTGAAGAGTTTTTTGCATAAAAGGAGGATGGTAAGTAAGAAAAAGAAAATGTAGAACACCAGAACAAAATTTGGGCTTTAAAAAAAACATTTTTTCTTGAAAGAAAAAAAAAACGAATGACAATGGATTGTCAGTTTAATTGACATGTACTGATATTTATTCCTTAAAGTTTTGATAATTTTTTATTTATGAAAGTAAAAAAAGTGAAAACGTTTTAAAATGTATTTTGCTTTCAGTAAAGCGCAAATTATGTTCTAATCTTGAGAAGGCATGGGGGTTATCAGCCCTACTAATATTAATTTTGCTCCTTTTGAGTTTGACCTGGCTATTTATTGTAGTTTCTGTTCTTTGTGAGTTTCATTTATTTTATTGATAGTGATTTGTGGTAATTTTAAAAAGGGCTCTAGGTCTTCCAACTTTCAATCAAATGAGTCCCGTCCGATCCCAAGTTGAAACGACCATTCGTTCCATAAGAACCTTATATACCCGGGGCATACCTAACAACCCATGCACCTGGGCTCAGGAGGGTTGTGTCCACCTAAAAGCCATTCTTATATGCTCTTTGGACTAATGTCAACAAAATGGCTATCTAACAATTTTGAGTAGATGCGTTTGGAGAAAACAGGTTGTCAGGGAGGGGGGGGGCTAGTTTCCCTACATCAATTTCGAATTTTAAAAGGGAACTAGAACTATACATTTCCAATCAAATAAGCTTCCTCTAAAACCACACCTTCCATAAAAAGCTTAGATGCCGCCAGAGCATAACTTACAACTCTGGCCCCTAGACTCTGGGGGGTTGCGTCTACCCCAAAGGCCTTGCTATGTGATCATTGGACTAATTTTGAATAAATAGCTATCTCAAAATATCTGTAGTAAGGCACATCAAAAAATATAATGTTTTAGTATAATAGCTATAACAGCTATAATATGTAATTATCAGTTATTAATCTTATTTTAGATCAAACTTATCTTGTCTTGTGGTTTTTTAAACAAATGTATCTGTTTTGCGTTCACTTTCCCGTTCAAGCCTCAAAAGCCATTCTAATCCTTCCATCCTACGACATTAAATGACAAAATACATTTAAAATGTTTTAACTTTTTTAAGTTTAATAAATGAAAAATATTAAAACTTTAAGGAATATATATCAGTATATGTACACTAAACTGACAATCCACAACAATTTTTTTTTAGTTAATTGCAATTTATGTTCTGGTCTACAGAAAGTATGGGGGTTGTCAAAGACATAATTTCCTCCCCTTTCAACTACGCCGAACAAAATGGCTAATTTCCAGACCTTTCAACTACGCTCAACAAAATTTTTATTAGATGTGTTTTGAGAATTGATGGCCGGGGGGGGGGGTTGCCCTCCAGTCACTTTTGAATAATAAAAAAAGGAACTAACCCTTTCAATCTCCAATTGAATGAGCCTTTTTGAAGTTTCTACGACAACAAATGGCTGTCTCAAAATTTCTATCAGACGCATTTCGGGAAAATACGAGGTTTGGGGGGTATCCCCCCTTCGATCACTCTCAATCTTAAAAAGGACACTAGAACTTCAAAACAAATACTATACGTAAGAACTTTATACGATCACCCTTTATTTGTGTACCTTATATGCCCCCAGGACATAGCTTACATCCCTTGCCCTGAAGGCTTTAGGAGGGGGGGTTGTCATCCTCAAAGACATAATTTCCTGACCTCTCATTTATTTTGAACAAAACAAATATCAAAATTTTCACTGGATGTGTCTGGGAAAATTGTGGGCGTGGAAGGGCTTGAGTTGCCCTCCAATCACTTTCAACTATTAAAAAGGGCACTAGGCATCTCAATTTACCATCGAATGAGCCTTTCAAAGATTCTACAACAGCAAACGACCATCTCAAAATTTCTATCAGATGCATTTCAGGAAAATACGAGGTATGGGGCGGTATTCACCCCCCCCCCCCATCACTTTGTATCTCTAAAAGGGCACCAAAACTTCTGATTAGAAATCCAATAAGCCCCCTTCGGAATTTATAGCATCATCCTTTCTACAAAAACCTTGTATGCCCTCAGGGCATAACCTACAACCCTTACCCTGAGAGCTGTAGGGTAGTTGTCATCCTCAAATACATAATATCCAGACCTTTCAACTGCAATTGAAAAAATGGCAATCTCGCATTGAAAAAATGGCAATCTTTTGACTGGATGTGTTTGGGGATATGGTGGGCGTAGGAGGGGGGTTATTGGCCCTCCAATCACTTTTGAATACTAAAAGCGGTACTAGTCCTTTTAATTTCCAATCGAATGAGCCCTTTTTGAAGTTTCTACGATAACTCCTACGATACGAAGTGCTCTGATCTAAAACCACACAAAAAAAAACATTGTGCCCACATCGATCTTTACTTAGGCAGCGCTATTGCGCTGCCTATGATAGAATTTATTTACTTTGTTTTCAAATATTACTGTTTGTTGTACTTTTCTTTGTTCTTCAAGAAGGCAGGGGCTTGCAAGAATGACTAGGTTTAGCAGCACTCAAAGCACAAAAGATTGTTTACCATTTAATATTCTTTTCAGATGATTCGTGCCTTAAAGCGATTGTACAGAGATGTAGATGATATTGACTTATTCGTTGGCGGCATTGCAGAAATGCCACAAACTGGCTCACTTCTAGGACCCACGTTCCTTTGTCTTGTTGGAGACCAGTTTGCACGACTGAGAAGGGGTGACAGGTTTTTCTATGACATCGGTGGACAAAGTCACAGCTTCACGCAAGGTAATTATGACAACAATCTTTATAGATACACAAATGGATTTTTGGGATTTTTGTTTGTAAATATGAAGATAATCTTAATGGTATTTTCATCCCTTTCACTTAATTTTTCCCTCAACTCACCCTCTTGTTTGTTATTTTGTTATGTAAATTTGTTGAATTTGTCTGTTATTTTTCGACCACTTCAAAATGTTCTACTACATCTAAATTTTATTAGTATATGCACATTCTATGACAGTGCAATAATACAACATCAAGATTCTTCACCCAACTATACTTGCTCTTGTGCATATAAAACAGCTTAAAAGGGTGATTGGACACAGCAGAAAGCATAAAATAAAAACTATTATATAACACTTGATTTGGCAATGGTAATGACACTTGCCTGTGGCAACTTATGGTCAAATCAAACGGTTCGTGGTAACGGACTGTAAGTAAGGAGTGACCCGGCTGAATAGTAACCGAAACTCTATAAAAAGGAATTTTGATACCAATAGTTATATCAAAAACAATCGGCTTATTATGCTGATTTCCAATATATAAGTTTCATTAAGTTTAATCTTACCCATTAACGGCTAAGAGCCTGAAAAAATTTGTATGATTTTCAAAAAGGGAGGAATCACACCTTAAAAGTCACTGAATCTTAATGAAAATTACTCCATCAGATCCAGCATATCAGAAAACCCTACTGTAGTGGTTTCAAGCTCGTATCTGCAAAAATGTGGAATTTTGTATTAGGGGTGGCCTCCCAACAGTAGTGATGTATTAACGATAGAGAGTGCACAGTACCCATACCATAAAAGCGCACAGTACCCCCTTACTGTGTCAATGAAAGGTAGCAGACAGTACCCCTTAATTGGGTCAATGAAAGGTAGCGGACAGTACCCCTTTTTATATTAATATATACAAGCGCACAGTACCCCTTACTGTATCAATCTAAGAGAGCAGACAGATAGGACATTACCGTGTTAATCTAAGGTAGCTGACAGATAGAAATCACCACGCCTAAAAAGTCATATCTTTGGTTGTTTTTTTAATGTTGTAATTATAATCAACATGCCATGAAAATTTATGCTGTTCACAATACAATGATTTTTATATTAGAATTTCATGTTTCTGTTAAAAGTCACGGATGTTTACATGCATTGATGGTTGTTTTCCTGGTATGGGTAAAAGAATTTGGTTGTTACGAAATCCCTTTCACTTAATTTTTTCCCTCAACTCACCCTCTTGTTTGTTATTTTGTTACATAAATTTGTTGAATTTGTGTGTTATTTTTCGACCACTTCAAAATGTTCTGCTACATATAAATTTTATCAGTATATGCACATTCTATGACAGTGCAATAGTACAACATCAAGATTCTCCACCCAACTATACTTGCTCTTGTGCTCATGAAACAGCTTAAAAGGGTGATTGGACACAGCAGAAAGCATAAAATAAAAACTATTATATAACATTTGATTTTGCAATGGTAATGACACTTGTCTGTGGCAACTTATGGTCAAATCCAACGGTTCGTGGTAACGGACTGTAAGTAAGGAGTGACCCGGCTAAATAGTAACCGAAACTCTATAAAAAGGAATTTTGATACCAATAGTTATATCAAAACAATCGGCTTATTATGCTGATTTCCAATATATAAGTTTCATTAAGTTTAATCTCACCCATTAACGGCTAAGAGCCTGAGAAAATGTGTATGATTTTCAAAAAGGGAGGAATCACACCTTAAAAGTCACTGAATCTTAATGAAAATTACTCCATCAGATCCAGCATATTAGAAAACCCTACTGTAGTGGTTTCCAGCTCGTATCTGCAAAATGTGGAATTTTGTATTAGGGGTGGCCTCCCAACAGTAGTGATGTATTAACGATAGAGAGCGCACATTACCCATACCATACAAGCGCACAGTACCCCCTTACTGTGTCAATGAAAGGTAGCAGACAGTACCCCTTAATTGGGTCAATGAAAGGTAGCGGACAGTACCCCTTTTTATATTAATATATGCAAGCGCACAGTACCCCCTTACTGTATCAATCTAAGAGAGTAGACAGATAGGACATTACTGTGTTAATCTAAGGTAGCTGACAGATAGAAATCACCACGCCTAAAAAGTCGTATCTTTGGTTGTTTTTTTTAATGTTGTAATTATAATCAACATGCCATGAAAATTTGTGCTGTTCACAATACAATGATTTTTATATTAGAATTTCATGTTTCTGTTAAAAGTCACGGATGTTTTCATGCATTGATGGTTGTTTTCCTGGTATGGGTAAAGAATTTGGTTGTTACGAAATCCCTTTCACTTAATTTTTTCCCTCAACTCAACCTCTTGTTTGTTATTTTTTTACATAAATTTGTTGAATTTGTGTGTTATTTTTCGACTACTTCAAAATGTTCTGCTACATATAAATTTTATCAGTATATGCACATTCTATGACAGTGCAATAACACAACATCAAGATTCTCCACCCAACTATACTTGCTCTTGTGCACATAAAACAGCTTAAAAGGGTGATTGGACACAGCAGAAAGCATAAAATAAAAACTATTGTATAACACTTGATTTTGCAATGGTAATGACACTTGCCTGTGGCAACTTATGGTCAAATCAAACGGTTCGTGGTAACGGACTGTAAGTAAGGAGTGACCCGGCTGAATAGTAACCGAAACTCTATAAAAAGGAATTTTGATATCAATTGTTATATCAAAACAATCGGCTTATTATGCTGATTTCCAATATATAAGTTTCATTAAGTTTAGTCTTACCCATTAACGGCTAAGAGCCTGAGAAAATGTGTATGATTTTCAAAAAGGGAGAAATCACACCTTAAAAGTCACTGAATCTTAATGAAAATTACTCCATCAGATTCAGCATATCAGAAAACCCTACTGTAGTGGTTTCAAGCTCGTATCTACAAAAATGTGGAAAAATGTGGATGGTTGTTTTCCTGGTATGGGTAAAAGAATTTGGTTGTTACGAAATTCTATGGCAAAGTGTTAGGCGTGGTTTTTTTTATGTTTAACCTTGAACACGGGTATAGAAACTCTGACGATGAGTTATTTTCTCAGTTAAAAAACAATCCTTAGAAATCCTTGGAAATCAAGTAGTGAGGTGATTATGAGGTTTGTAGTAACACTTTTTTTTATTGGAATAAATTTTTTTTGGACTTCGAAGCTATTCAACTTTTTTTACGTATCTTAAAATGAGAGTTATAGTTTTTGTTTAGTTTTAGTTAAGAGTTTTAGTTTAGAGTTTTAGCTTAGAGTTTTAGTTAGGGTTCTAGTTTAGTTTAGTTTTAGTTAGGAGTTTTAGTTTAGAGCTGTAGTTTGTTTTAGTTAAAATTTTTAGTTTATAGTTTATAGTTTTAGTTTTAGAGTTATAGTTTAGTTTTAGTTAAGAGTTTTAGCTTAGAGTTTTAGACTAGAGTCTTAGCTTAAAGTTTTTAGTTACACTTATAGTTTAGTTTAGTTTCAGTTAAGAGTTCTATTTTAGAGTTATAGTTTAGTTTAGTTTTAGTTAAAGAGTTTTATCTTAGAGTTTTAGCCAAGAGTCTTAGCTTAGTTTTTAGTTACACTTATAGTTTAGTTTAGTTTCAGTTAAGAGTTTTAGTTTAGAGTTATAGTTTAGTTTAGTTTAAGTTAACAGTTTTAGACTAGAGTCTTAGCTTAAAGTTTTTAGTTACACTTATAGTTTAGTTTAGTTTCAGTTAAGAGTTTTAGTTTAGAGTTATAGTTTAGTTTAGTTTAAGTTAATAGTTTTAGACTAGAGTCTTAGCTTTAAGTTTTTAGTTACACTTATAGTTTAGTTTAGTTTCAGTTAAGAGTTTTAGTTTAGAGTTATAGCTTAGTCTAGTTTTTGTTTAGAGTCTAGCGTTTTAGCCTAGAGTCCTAGCTTAGAGATTTTAGTTACACTTATAGTTTAGAGTTATAGTTTAGTTTAGTTTTAGTTAAGAGCTTTAGCCTAGAGTCTTAGCATAGAGTTTGTAGTTACACTTATAGTTTAGTTTAGTTTCAGTTAAGAGTTTTAGTTTAGAGTTATAGTTTAGTTTAGTTTTAGTTAAGTGCTTTAGCTTGGAGTTTTAGCCTAGAGTCTTAGCTTAGAGTTTTTATTTACACTTATAGCTAGTTTATTTTCAGTTAAGAGTTTTAGTTTAGAGTTATAGTTTAGTTTTAGTTAAGAACTTTAGCTTAGAGTTTTAGCCTAGACTCTTAGCTTTGAGTTTTTAGTTACACTTATAGTTTAGTTTAGTTTCAGTTAAAAGTTTTAGTTTAGAGTCATAGTTTAGTTTAGTTTTGGTTGAGAGTTTTAGCTTAGAGTTTTAGCCTAGAGTCTTAGCTTAGAGTTTTTAGTTACACTTATAGTTTAGTTTAGTTTCAGTTAAGAGTTTTAGTTTAGAGTTATAGTTTAGTTTAGTTTTAGTTAAGAGTTTTAGCTTAGAGTTTCAGCCTAGAGTCTTAGCTTAGAGTTTTTAGTTACACTTATAGTTTAGTTTAGTTTCAGTTAAGAGTTTTAGTTTAGAGTTATAGTTTAGTTTAGTTTTAGTTAAGAGTTTTAGCTTAGATTTTTAGCCTAGAGTCTTAGCTTGGAGTTTTTAGTTACACCTATAGTCTAGTTTAGTTTCAGTTAAGAATATTTAGTTTAGAGATATAGTTGTGTTTAGTTTTACTTAAGAGTTTTAGTTTAGAGTATTAGCTTAGAGTCATAGCTTAGAATTTTAGTTAGAGTTAGAGCTTAGTTTAGTTTCAGTTAAGAGTTTTAGTTTAGAGTTGTAGTTTAGTTTTAGCTAAGAGTTTTAGTTTAGAGTTTTAGTTTCAAGTTTAGAGTCTAGAGTTTTAATTTAGAGTGTTAGCTTAGAGTTTTAGTTAGAGTTATAGTTTAGTTTAATTTTAGTTGAGAGTTTTAGTTTAGACTTGTAGTTTAATTTTAGTTAAGAGTTTTAGTTTAGAATTTAGAGTATTAGCTTAGAGTCTTAGCTTAGAGTTTTAATTAGAGTTATAGTTTAGTTTACTTTCAGTTAAGAGTTTTAGTTTAGAGCTGTAATTTAGTTTTAGTTAAAGAGTTTTAGTTTAGAATTTTAGTTAGAGGGTTAGTTTAGAGTTTAGAGTTTTAGTTAAGAGTCTTAGCTTAGAGTTATAGTAAGAGTTATAATTTAGTTTAGTTATAGTTTAGTTTAGAGTTGTAGTTTAGTTTTAGTTAAGAGTTTTAGTTTAGAGTTTAGAGTTTCAGTTTCGAGTCTTAGCTTAGAGTTTTTAGTTTAGAATCTTAGCTTAGAGTTTTAGTTATAGTTATAGTTTAGTTTAGTTTTAGTTGAGAATCTAGAGTTTTAGTTTAGAGTCTTAGCTTAGAGTTTTAGTTATAGTTATGGTTTAGTTTAGTTTTAGTTAGGAGCTTTAGTTTAGATCTCTAGTTTAGTTTTAGTTAAGAGTTTTAGTTTAGATATTGGAGTTTTAGTTTCGAGTCTTAGCTTAGAGTTTTAGTTTTAGTTTAGAGTCTTAGCTTAGAGTTTTAGTTATAGTTATGGTTTAGTTTAGTTTTAGTTAGGAGCTTTATTTTAGACGCACGCGTGCGTAACCTAGCCTAAATTAACCTTAAAAATGAATAAAACCCACTCAAAGTGAAGACGCTAAAGTAAAACTCTAAATTCTAAACTAAAACTCTGAACTAGACTATAACTCTAAACTAAAACTAAACTAAACTAAAACTCTAAGCTAAAACCCTAAACTAAAACTCTAAACTCTAAACTAAAACTCTTAACTAAAACTAAACTACAGCTCTAAACTAAACTTCTTAACTGAAAGTAAACTAAACTATAACTCTAACTAAAACTCTAAGCTAATACTCTAAACTCTAAACTTAAACTCTTAACTAAAACTAAACTACAACTCTGAACTAAAACTCTTAACTAAAGCTAAACTACAAGTCTAAACTAAAACTCTCAACTAAAACTAAACTAAACTATAACTATAACTAAAACTCTAAGCTAAGACTCTAAACTAAAACTCTAAACTCTAAACTAAAACTAAACTATAACTATATCTCTAACTAAAACTCTAAACTCAAAACTAAAACTCGTATCTAAAACTAAACAACAACTCTAAACTAAGATTCTTAACTAAAACTAAACTAAACTATAACTCTAACTAAAACTCTATGCTAAAACTCTAAACTAAAACTCTGAATTAAAACTAAACTATAACTCTAACTAAAACTCTAAGCTAAGACTCGAAACTAAAACTCCAATATCTAAACTAAAACTCTGAAGTAAAACTAAAACTAAACTAAAACTATAACTCTAACTATAACTCTGAACTAAAACTCTAAACTAAAACTCTTAACTAAAACTAAACTAGAGATCTAAACTAAAGCTCCTAACTAAAACTAAACTAAACCATAACTATAACTAAAACTCTAAGCTAAGACTCTAAACTAAAACTCTAAATTCTCAACTAAAACTAAACTAAACTATAACTATAACTAAAACTCTAAGCTAAGACTCTAAACTAAAACTCTAAACTCTAAACTAAAACTCTAACTAAAACTCTAAACTCTAAACTAAAACTCTTAACTGAAACGGAATTATAGCTCTAAACTAAAACTCTTAGCTGAAAGTTAACTAAACTATAACTCTAACTAAAACTCTAAGCTAAGACTCAAGCTAATACTCTAAACCCTAAACTAAAACTAAACTTCAAATCTAAACTAAAACTCTTAACTAAAACTAAACTACAAGTCTAAACTAAAGCTCTCACATAAAATTAAACTAAACTATAACTCTAACTAAAACTCTAAGCTAACACTCTAAATTAAAACTCTAGATTCTCAACTAAAACTAAACTAAACTATAACTCTAACTAAAACTCTAAACTCTAAAGTAAAACTGTTATCTAAACTAAACAACAACTCTAAACTGAGATTCTTAACTAAAACTAAACTAAATTATAACTCTAACTAAAACTCTATGCTAAGACTCTAGACTAAGACTCTGAATTAAAACTAAACTAAACTATAACTCTAACTAAAACTCTATGCTAAGACTCTAGACTAAGACTCTGAATTAAAACTAAACTAAACTATAACTCTAACTATAACTCTAAGCTAAAACTCTAAACTAAAACTCTTAACTAAAACTAAACTAGAGATCTAAACTAAAGCTCCTAACTAAAACTAAACTAAACTAAACCATAACTCTAACTAAAACTCTAAGCTAAGACTCTAAACTAAAACTCTAAATTCTCCACTAAAACTAAAAACTATAACTATAACTAAAACTATAAGCTAAGACTCTAAACTAAAACTCCTATGTAAAACTAAACAACATCTCTAAACTGAAATTCTTAACTAAAACTGAACTAAACTATAACTCTAACTAAAACTCTATGCTAAGACTCTAAACTCTATGCTAAGACTCTAGGCTTGGCAATATACGCTAGGAAGGAACTATCGGCTAAGCCTTCGATTAGAAGCAGTAATCTATTATGTGTCTCTTCTGAGGGAATCGAGTTCATCAATGTGTACATGCCCACTAACTAAAAAAATGTTGTCTCTCTAACAAAATTCTCAAAAGCAGCAGATGCCCTTGGACGACATTTGGAGTCTCTTGAGCGTAGTGGGAGTAAGTGGCTAATAGCTGGGGACCTTAACTGCGACCCCACCAAGGACCATATCCTGTCTGATATCTTTCTAAACTGCCTCCCAACCTCTTACTATATCTGGCCGAAGTCTCTGGATTTTACAAATTTTGACGATGTACTTTCATCCACATCCATCCCTAATCTCCCAGTTACAGTGTGTACTGACGATCCGACTAGTGACAATGCCGGGATTTTATTCCACCTGCATTCAGCAAAGAGCACTAATAACGCCTGTTCTAGAAGGTGGGTGTACAAGCAAAACTGGCAGAAGTGTAATATTGCCCTATATATTGCCGCTGCTGCTTCAGTCCTTAGTTGCATAAAAGTTCCGTTTCATCTACTCTGTACTGGTCCTTCCAACATGCCAGCCTCTATTGAACTCAACACTTACTATCATCAAGTTACCCGCGCTCTGAAAGCTGCCGGATCGAAAGTGGTTCCTACAAGAAGAGTCAAAATTGGGACAGAGAAACCGATGTGGTCCGAATCCATCGAACTCCGGACGGCTAAAAGATGTGCTAAAATGTGGCTAAACATTTGGATTGCTTGTGGAAGACCGTTACGCGGGACTGCATTCGAGCTGAAATGGAGTACAAAACGCAAATACATAGCTGAGATGAAAAAGTACTGTATTATCGGGCAACAGTTCACTGAGAACAAGAAATCATGGCGAAGTCTAATTAGACCGGACGACTGTGCACCTAATACTTCCCTGACACTGCATGACTGGCACTCTTACTATACTTCGGTATACGGAGACGAGAATCTTGCCATAACCAACCAGTATGAAAAGGAAGTCACCAGCTGGCTTGCGCGCTTCTTGGGACAGCGCTGTGTTCTTCCCATATCCCTGGAAAAGATCAAAATTGCGGTCAAAAAGGCACTTTCCAAGGAAAAAAATGGGACAGATGGCGACGGTCTCACAACAAAACATCTCAAGTACTCACCTGAAAGTTTCGATTCCCACCTTCAGCTTATCTTCCAGATGTACATCACCAGGGGTTTTGTACCAAACAGTTTCCTGAAAAGAGTCATCACTTCTATCGCCAAGAAAGGAAAAGATCCCAATGACTGTAAATCTTACAGACCCATAACAGTCTCTTGCATCCTGAGCAAAGTGTTTGAGTATGTGATCTTCTCCGAGCTGGATACTGGAGATTTCGGGGATAATCCACTTGGATTCCAGAAAGGTCTCGGGTGTCCAGAGGCTCATCGCCTTCTTGCTAACGTACTTATGGACTCAGAGAGAAACAAGTCACCTCTCTATATGTTTACTATAGATATTTCAAAAGCGTTCGACAGCGTCAACCACAAGCAAGCAATGAATGCTCAACTGCTGAGTGGTGTAAGTGCGAGCATAGTGAAAACATTGAAATTCTGGTACGAAAATTCAATAGTTTCTGCCAAATGGAAAGATAGAACATCAGATCCCGCCAAAATCAAAAGAGGCGTGAGGCAAGGGAGCGTTCTTAGTCCTCTCATTTTCAAACATGCGATTTCCAAGATTCTGGACCGCATCTCGCCCTCCCTTCTACTTCACGGTACCGACCTGTCGTTGACGACGTCCTTCTGCTCAGTAGATCGAAAGCTGACTTACAAGATGACCTGAGTCGACTCCAAAGTGACTTTCTTTCTATCGGGCTCTCTATCAATATAGAGAAGTGCAAGTTTTTAACCTTCAACGCACCTAAAAGTGAATATGTGACCCTCGACAATCATGCAGTCCCTGCATTGTCTGAGCTACGATATCTGGGTATCATGATTGCAGAAATGATCGATAAAGCCAGGCAATCCATCGTCAAGCAAACAACCACCGCCATTAAACGTGCTTACGGGTCTGTAGTGCCAAATCGTGGAAGCTACTCCAGGAAATCTCTAGCCTTAATTTATCGTTCAGTTTGCCAGCCACATGTAATCTACCTTGCCAGAGCAACCCATGTGCTGACAGTGAGAGACTGTGAAAATATTCGAAAATGCTACTATAAGTATGCAAAATTTTTACTGTATATATCCAAGCGATAACGTAATTCTAGACTGGAAAAATATGGACTTCCGGAGCCATCCAAGCAATGATCGACCATTCGGGAAAATTCAGTGTTTAAAGTCAGATTGATGAGACGTCGTTTTTCACCTGCATTTGTTTGAGTTTCGTATCTTTATTTTTTATTTCCTATTTCTTTTTTGTTGTACTCCACTATAATCTTTTTGTAGATGGTGGGTAATTAAATTATTATTATTATTAACTAAACTAGAACTATAACTCTAACTAAAACTCTAAACTAAAACTCTAAACTAAAACTCTTAACTAAAACTAAACTAGAGATCTAAACTAAAGTTCCTAACTAAAACTAAACTAAACCATAAATCTAACTAAAACTCTAAGCCAAAACTCTAAACTAAAACTCTAAATTCTCAATTAAACTAAACTATAACTATAACTAAAACTCTAAACTAAAACTAAACTAAATTAAAACTAAACTAAACTATAACTCTAACTAAAACTCTAAGCTAAGACTCTAAACTAAAACTCTAAACTAAGACTCTAAACTGAAACTCTAAACTCTAAACTAAAACTCTTAACTAAAACTAAACTACAACTCTAAACTAAACTATAACTAAACTAAACTATAACTCTAGCTAAAACTCTAAGTTAAGACTCTAAACTAACACTCTAAACTCTAAACTAAAACTCTTAACTAAAACTAAACTAAATTAAAACTAAACTAAACTATAACTCTAACTAAAACTCTAAGCTAAGACTCTAAACTAAAACTCTAAACTAAAACTCTTAACTAAAACTAAACTACTTCTCTAAACTAAAACTCTTAACTGAAACTAAACTAAACTCTAACTCTAACTAAAATCTAAGCTAAGACTCTAGGCTAAAACTCTAACTAAAACTCTTAAGTAAAACTAAACTAAACTATAACTCTAAACTAAAAATTCTTAACTGAAACAAAACTAAACTATAGGTGAAACTAAAAACTCTAAGCTAAGACTCTAGGCTAAATTCTAAGCTAAGTCTCTTAACTAAAACTAAACAACACTATAACTCTAAACTAAAACTCTTAACTAAAACTAAACTAAACTATAAGTGTAACTAAAAACTCTAAGCTAAGAGTCTAGGCTAAAGCTCTAAGCTAAAACTCTTAACTAAAACTAAACTAAACTAAAGCTCTAAACTAAAACTCTTAACTAAAACTAAACTAAACTATAAGTGTAACTAAAAACTCTAAGCTAAGAGTCTAGGCTAGAACTCTAAGCTAAAGCTCTTAACTAAAACTAAACTATAACTCTAAACTAAAACTCTTAACTGAAACTAAACTAAACTATAAGTGTAACTAAAAACTCTAAGCTAAGACTCTAGGCTAAAACTCCAAGCTAAAGCTCTTTACTAAAAATAAACTAAACTATAACTCTAAACTAAAACTCTTAACTAAAACTAAACTAAACTATAAGGGTAACGAAAAACTCTATGCTAAGATTCTAGGCTAAAGCTCTTAACTAAAACTAAACTAAACTATAACTCTAAACTAAAACTCTTAACTGAAACTAAACTATAAGTGTAACTACAAACTCTAAGCTAAGACTTCAGGCTAAAACTCTAGACACAAAACTACAACTAAACTAAACCATAACTCTAAACTAAAACTCTTAACTGAAACTAAACTAAACTATAAGTGTAACTAAAAACTTTAAGCTAAGACTCTAGTCTAAAACTCTTAACTAAAACTAAACTAAACTATAACTCTAAACTAAAACTCTTAACTGAAACTTAACTAAACTATAAGTGTAACTAAAAAATCTAAGCTATGACTCTAGGTTAAGACTCTAGGCTAAAGCTCTTAACTAAAACTAAACTATAACTCTAAACTATAACTCTTAACTGAAACTAAACTAAACTATAAGTGTAACTAAACACTCTAAGCTAAGACTCTAGGCTAAAACTCTAAGCTAAAACTCTTAACTAAGACTAAACTAAACTATAACTCAAAACTAAAATTCTTAACTGAAACTAAACTAAACTATAAGTGTAACTAAAAACTCTAAGCTAAGACTCTTGGCTAAAACTCTAAGATAAAACTCTTTAACTAAGACTAAACTAAACTATAAATCTAAAATAAAACTCTTAACTGAAACTAAACTAAACTATAAGTGTAACTAAAGATTCTAGGCTAAGGTTCTAGGCTAAAACTCTAAGCTAAAACTCTTAACTAAAACTAAACTAAATTAAAACTCTAAACTAAAACTAAACTACAACTCTAAACTAAAACTCCTAACTAAAACTAAACTAAACTATAACTCTAAACTAAAACTAAACTTCAGCTCTAAACTAAAACTCTTAACTAAAACTAAACTAAAACTATAACTCTCATTTTAAGATACGTAAAAAAAAGTTGAATAACTTCGAAGTCCAAAAAAAATTTAGTCCAATAAAAAAAAGTGCTACTACAAACAATATTTTTCTAATAGTAAAAGTCACGAGTAACATTTCTATATCGTTCTCATTTTGAATTTTGTAAATATTAAATGTAATTTTCTTATGTTTTAAGTATGTTTCATGTCATTCCAAGAGATGTTAAAAAAAGTTGAAAAAATACCATGAAAAAATGGGGGTTGGGGGCAATTTTTTTTGGCGGGGGGGGGGGGGGGGGGCAAAAAGCTGGGGGGAGGGGTGCTCCTTGGATGTTGGGGGTGTGGGAGGCTTCTGAAGTTGAGGTCCTTGGTGGTTAGGGTCAATTGTGCTTACGGTCCTTGATGGTTCATACTCATAATCACCTCGCTACTTGATTTCCAAGGATTTCTAAGGATTGTTTTTTAACTGAGAAAATAACTCATCGTCAGAGTTTCTATACCCGTGTTCAAGGTTAAACATAAAAAAACCACGCCTAACACTTTGCCATAGAATTTCGTAACAACCAAATTCTTTTACCCATACCAGGAAAACAACCATCAATGCATGAAAACATCCGTGACTTTTAACAGAAACATGAAATTCTAATATCAAATTCATTGTATTGTGGACAGCACGAATTTTCATGGTATGTTGATTATAATTACAACATAAAAAAAACAACCAAAGATATGACTTTTTAGGCGTGGTGATTTCTGTCTGTCAGCTACCTTAGATCAACACAGTAATGTCCTATCTGTCGGCTCTCTTAGACTGATACAGTAAGGGGGTACGATGCGCTTGTATATATTAATATAAAAAGGGGTACTGTCCGCTACCTTTCATTGACCCAATTAAGGGGTACTGTCTGCTACCTTTAATTGACACAGTAAGGGGATACTGTGCGCTTGTATGGTATGGGTACTGTGCACTCTAAATCGTTAATACATCACTACTCCCAACACCTAGTTCTTTACGCTAAATTTTGAATTTTGTCCCAATTCTTTAAGAATGACTCCTGAAACACAAGAGTCCTTTAATTAGTACAATAAGGAGCTTTTTTAAAATTGCTAAAAAAAATTTAGCGTAAAGAGTGAGGTGTTTAAGAGTAGGCATCCTTCTTCATTTACGTATTAATTTCTGTTCGTTTTAAGTTTTATTGCTGCTCCTTACTTTCAGTTGAAAAAAACTTGTTTTTCTATTTAATATTAGATAAGACTAATTTTTGTTTTAGAGAAGACTAAGGATTTTTTTAG
Source organism: Artemia sinica (assembly GCA_027921565.1). Lineage (NCBI taxonomy): Eukaryota > Metazoa > Arthropoda > Branchiopoda > Anostraca > Artemiidae > Artemia > Artemia sinica. Next base: position 68,681,078 of record CM051264.1, read on the forward strand.
ACTTAAAGAAGGCTAAAAGTCGACAATGATAAATATACCAAGAATTAAAGATAACGTGTTTACAGAACGAACTAAAAAATGGAAAATATTTTTTTTCTCGAGAATCTAAGAATATAAATGAAAACGATGGGTGCAAAATGGATTGGGCTTTGCATAACCTGGTCTTTTAACTCGTTTTTCTCCACTCATGGACTTTTTCGATTTAACCATTTGTATCAATTTGATATCTATGTTATGTAAATCCCAAGCGGACGCCCACTTTGAGAAATCACGTAAAACAAGAGACGTGTGCCAGGTGTGAGGAAAGTGATCCAAACGTGGCAGAAACTGTACCAAGCACAACGGGACTGTGCGCTACATATTGTGCTCTGAGATGCACACCAGATGGTGGAATGTTGGCGCCCCTACGGAAAGCGCAATCCCTTGGCGCCACTTGTATTAAAAAAATATTTTTTACGGTTTGGTCCATTTTGAAAACGAGTTTTTTTTATCATTTATATTATTTCTGATTCTTAATAACGATGTTTTTATAAACATAATTATTATTATTTTGAGGTCCTTGTTAGCAATATTACTCTTCTATTCTTACTTTGTGGTTTGTATTACCACACACAAGCAATGAGCTAGGTTGGTATTTTCATGCAAGTTTCCGCTTTTCGAATTCTAGTAGATTCTAAACCATCTTTATTTAAAGTCAAATCAAAGTTGTCACCTGCTGTTAAATTTGAATTGAATTGGATTAAAACTTTATAAAAAAAAAAAAACATTACACAATTTAACTATTTATATACATATATATATATATATATATATATATATATATATATATATATATATATATATATATATATATATATATATATATATATATATATAGATATATATATATATATATATATATAATATATATATATATATATATATATATATATATATATATATATATATATATATATATATATATATATGTATATATATATATATATATATATATATATATATATATATATATATATATATATATATATATATATATATATATATATATATATATATATATATATATATATATATATATATATATATATATTAAAATAAATAAAAATACACAAAGACTACACAAACTATGGTTCCTCATCCTCCCCTCCCAATAAATAAATACTTCTTTAATCTTTTCTTAAATTGCTGGAGATGTTCAGCTGCCTTAATACTCGCCGGAAGCACATTCCATACACTTGGTCCCAAATAGTGAATCGTAAATCCTGCCCGAGTACTCTGACTATGTTCAATCACAAGGTCATCCATATTTCTGATACTATGCTCATTTAAGTAACTATTACTCTTATAAAATGCGAAAAAATATCTGGGCATACATCATTCCGACATTGATAGACAAAAATTGTGGCCTGATAATCCCTGAGCTGTCCAACATTCATGAGTCTTAAATTTCTATAGTATGTCTCTGTATCAGTAAAAACTTTCACATATTCTCCAATTATTCTAACCTCTTTTTTTAAATTTGAATACGCTTATAATTAGAGTGGAAATTATTAGCCCATAAAACACAACCATATACAATATAAAGACTTAATACAGTAAGAGCAAATTTACCTTTTTCAAGCTGAGTATTCACTAAATCCGACCGCTACTGCACAGCATGGGATGTGAGTGATTTTTCTTGAATTCTAATTGTATTTCGGAAAGAAGTCCGTTTTCTGTCAAAAAATCATATAAACGACGGTGCACATAAAAAAAATAATCAAACAGTTTGTGGCAACGAACTGTAAGTAAGGTGTAAGTAATTAGTTACGGTCAAAGGTGTCACTACACCTTTTCCTTTGGGGATGGACCACGAAACATGATTACATATTCAAAAGCATGCCCATTCGTATTCTTAAAAGAAAAGTTAGAAGTGGCAACAATCAAACAGTTCGTGGTAACAAACTGTAAGTAGGGAGCGACCCGGCTCAATAGTAACAGAAACTCTAAAAAACGAAATTTTGATGCAAATAGGTACATCTAAAGAATCAAATTTGTATGCTGATTTCAAATACATAAATTTCATCAAGTCTCACTCATCAGAAGTTACTTGCCTGAGAAAAATTGCCTGATTTTCGAAAAAAGGGGGAAACACTACCTAAAAGCTATAAAACCTTAATGAAAATCACACCATCAGATTCAGCATATCAAAGGACCCTACTGTAGAGGTTTCAAGGTCCTATCTTTAAAAATGTGGAATTGGTATTTTTTTACCAGAAGAAAGATCAAGGATGCCTGTTTATTGTTTTTTTTTTCAGGAACGATCGTATCAATCCAGTGGTCCTAGAATATCGCGAGAGGGCTCATTCGAATGGAAATTAAACGTTATAGTGCCCTTTTCAAGTGATCAAAAATTGGAGGGCAAATAGGCCCCAAATTTTTTGTCAGGGGGGATGGTATCGACCATGTGGTCCTAGAATATCGTGGAAGACCTCGTTCGAACGAAAATTAAAAGTTCTAAAGCCCTTTTTAAGTGACCAAAAATGGAGGGCAGCTAGGCCCCCTCCCACGCTAATTTTTTTCCCAAAGTCACCCGATTAAATTTTGAAATAGCCATTTTGTTCAGAATGGTCGAAAATATAATAAATATGTCTTTGAGGATGACTTAATCCCCCAAAGTCCCCGGGGGAGGGCTGAAAGTTATGAACTTTACCCAATGTTTGCATATAGTATTGGTTATTGGGAAATATACACACGTTTTCAGGTTTTTTTTATGGTGGTGGGGGGAGGGAGGGGGGGGGTCGGAGGTTATGTGGGAGGATCTTTCCATGGAATAAGTTTTCATGGGGGAAGGGACATTGCTATGAAGGAGATGCCGGATTGCCCAGTATTATTTAAAAAAAAACGATCAGAAAATAAATAAAAAAAGTTTTTCAACTTAAAGTAAGGAGCAACATTAAAACTTAAAACGAACAGAAATTATTATGTATATGATTGGGTTCACCCCCTAGTCAATACATCGCTCTTTAAGCCAAAGATGTTTTAGTACTTTCATAAGAGCTATTTATTCTAATTAACGGCCTTGGTGATTAAGGGGTCATTTTTAAAGAATTGGAACAAAATTCGAACTTTAGCGTAAAGAGCGAGGTATTGAATAGGGGTCGAATCCCCTAATATACGTATTAAAAATATATGAATATAGAAGTTTGTTACGGAAGTTAATTCGTAAGTTACGTCTATTTATTACTAATAAAAACGCTCGTAAATAAAATTAAACAGCTTTCGAGAAAGCCATTTTACCAAATAATAGTAAAATCAATGTGCAAATTTTTTTCTATTATTCATGTACAGTGAGCCAATCAAATCAAACCTGCATTCAAACCAAAATCTGCAAATTAAAACCTGCGTTCATTCAAAAAACGTTCAATAATTAAATAAAAATACAAGTTTTTTAACTGAAAGTTAGGAGCGAGATTAAAACTCAAACAGAACAGAAATTATTCCGTATATGAAAGGGGCTGTCCCCTCCTCAACGCCTTACTCTTTACGCTAAAGTTTGACATTTTCCCACAACTTTTTTTTTTTAAACAATAAAAACTTGTAGCAAGAGTCAAACTTTAGCGTAAAGAGCGAGGCGTTGAGGAGGGGACAGCCCCTTTCATATATGGAATAATTTCTGTTCATTTTAAGTTTTGATGTCACTCTTTACTTTCAATTTAAAAAGGTTGTTTTTTATTTAATAATAAATAAACACGCATCTGTGATCTTGCTTCTGACAAAAAAAAAATTAAAATTTTACTTTTTTATATATATGAGCTTGAAATCTCTAAAGTAGGGTTATCTGATATTCTGAATCTCATGGTGTGATTTTCATTAAGATCACTTGATTTTTTAGGGCTGTTTCCCCCTTTTTCATAAATCAGTCAAATTTTCCCAGGCTCGTAAATTTTGATGGGTAACATTAAACTTCAAAAATTTTACATATTTTGAATAAGCATTAAAATTTGAATCTTTTAATCTATCTATTATTATCAAGACTCTGTTTCTTAGTTTCGACTACTTTTGAGCCGCATTGCTCCTTACTTACAGTTCGCTACCACAAACTGTTTGATGCCTGGGCGGTTATGTGTATATACACTTTATTTGTAGTCAGTGGTAAATAAAGCAAGTCAGTTCAAGTCATAAACATTCAAATTCAATCAATTCACCAAAACTAACAATGCTAAAAAAGGATATTTCAGCAGGAAATTAGCAATTTTGTTAAATCAATCTGCAAATCCGCGAGACTGATCATCCATTTCTTTAGAGATCGAAAATACCGGAATTTCTTTAGAGTGAAAAATAATGGAAATAATGAATAATAGGGAAAATTAACATATACCGCTATGTAACGTTGAACAATAGCGTTAAAAATAATGAAAAGTAACATAATTGTTGCGAGTTCTACAGGTTTGATAAGAAGATATTTGTTAAACTTGAAACGGAACAATTCTATAATGAAAAATAACGAATAATAATAAAAAGTAGCACTTTTAACAGAAGGAGATAAAAATGTCTAAACAAGTGTAAAAAGAAGAGCCACTAGTAGGCTAGAAAAATGTTTCCAAGAGATTTTTGAAAATTACCACGAAATTAAAATTTTCTTAAATGCAGCAACATATAATGATTTGAATTTGAGCGAGTTAGGTCTGACTATAGTTGTTAGGTCTGACTATAGTTGTTAGGTCTGAACTATAGTTGTTAGGTCTGACTATAGTTGTTAGGTTTGACTATAGTTGTTAGGTCTGACTATAGTTGTTAGGTCTGAACTATAGTTGTTAGGTCTGACTATAGTTGTTAGGTCTGACTATAGTTGTTAGGTCTGACTATAGTTGATAGGTCTGACTATAGTTGTTAGGTGTGACTATAGTTGTTAGGTCTGACTATAGTTGTTAGGCCTGACTATAGTTGTTAGGTCTGACTATAGTTGTTAGGTCTGACTATAGTTGTTCGGTCTGACTATAGTTGTTAGGTCTGACTATAGTTGTTAGGCCTGACTATAGTTGTTAAGTCTGACTATAGTTGATAATACAGATTTGAATGGTACTGCAGTAAAGTCCAGTGATAAGCTGCCAAATCTTGGTCACCGAATTGGTTAAAATCTTAATAAAATTATAGCAAACTTGAAAAATAGACGTGTTACAATCCGTCTTTCATAAGGTACGATTGCAAGTTCCAAATTCTATTTGATAGAGTCCTTCTTGCAATAGTTTATAATAATGCACCCTCGGCTGCACGCTCGGTATTAAACTTGTTGCTATTTTACTAAATATATGGTAAATGTGATCGTCTTAGAATGAAGCGTACGTTTGTTAGATACAAGACGTATTTGCTGAGAGTTCTACAACGACCTTATTACTCGTACCTTATAAGAAACGGGTCTGTGGACCAATCTATGTGAACTTAATGTTCACATATTAGTGAGAAGAAGTCCAATTTCAGTATTATGCTGATGTTTTCGTATATGTTTTTAGGTTGATGTTTATATATTGTTTGTTATTGTGTTGATCTTTATATGTTTAGCGTTGATTTCGTTTAAGTCTCGATTTCTTTTTTGTTTTACTATGCTCCATTTGTTATTTTCGCATGATAGGCTATAGATAACTAGATACCTACTACCTCTGCCTCTACCTACTACCTCTAGATACCTCTGCACCTAACTATATGATGCTGGAACTGTGTGGTCCATATTAATCCATGATATGTCTGTATTTTTAAGAAAAAAAAAGCAGAAAAGACAGCATGGAAAAATTGCTCCAAAGCAAATGTGAGAAAAATCCGCTTTCTTGGTCTCACTATCATTAAGATCCCTATGACAGGGGCTCCGAAATAATCGCCTTACTATCATTAGGCCTGGTCATAAAGAACCATAAGAAATTTATTATCAGCGTCACGTCTCTTGTCAATCTAAGTTCAGTCACTTGAAAGATTTAATTTGTTTACAAATAAGATTTTGTATTTACCCCTGGTTCTCACTTTACAAAACTTGAATGCTGTTACCTGAAAAAAAACATGTTTTAGTATGACATTTTATCCATATTTTTTTCTCTGAATAATTAATAATATTCAGGTGGCTTAAAACGACGCTCCAAGACTACCTAGCCGAACTTGGTGAGTAAATGAAAAAGCACCTCCCTGATGTTTTGCTACACATGCAGAAATACGACATTAATATGATTTTTTAACACATTTGTATTTTGACAGGATTGAATAAGAATAAGTTTTACCTTTTTTTTTTTTTTTTTACAAAGTTGAACGTATAATTTTTTTTTTGCATAAGTAAATAAACTAAATGTATTCTTCTAGCTCAATTAAATCAGTTACGGAGATCTAGTTTAGCCAGAATATTGTGTGACAACAGTGATGGAGAACTAACTAGCTTACAGCCTGATGTATTCAAAGCCGCCAATGGATCGTAAGTAGAGATTAAATTAGAGTTTACGCTATTCTGATCAAATTTAAAAATTCATGCAAAAGGAAGCAAAGAAATCTCATTCTTTCAAACCACCCACTTTTTGCAAGCGTATCCAAAGGAAAGGGAAAAGTGTTAACGTTCTTTCCCCCTTGCCTAGGAAGACAAAAATACCTATCGATGGCAATATAGCTAAAAAGTCAGCGCCAATTTTCCCAAATCAAGTGAAAATGACTGTCAAAACTGAAAAAATGAGCCATATATTACCGTAAAGGCAAAGATATACTAATGAAAACTGACCTATTTATCTGGATGCTTTAATTATACATGCCTATCTTAGTTTTGATAAGATATTTTGCAGAAACTAAATTTCAGCGGAGGGGGGGACTGAGGTTGGGGGGGGGGGGAACTGGGGTATGTAGGGGGCTGTTGCCCTCTGTCCTATAGAAAATTAAGCCCCTGGATCCGAATAATAATATTTTAAGAAATAATTGACTGTCAGACTAAAGAGAAAAAGAGAGGACGTTTTCCTATAGTTTTATGATAAAAATATACTTTAATTTCATTGGTTTACACCAATGGTGTGACGTTTCTTCATAAGCCAATCTAATTATTCCTTATTTATGACGACAAATAACTATGCCCTTTAAAAATTAATTGGTTTTGTTAGTATGACATTGGCTCTTGTAAGACGACTTAACTTTGGAAATTCTACTGTGTGGAAATTTCAGCCTGCAAGATCAACTAAGAGTTTTTGAGTCGCGAGATTATTACAAATAGTTCTTCTGTGGTTATAGGAGTAACTAGGGAATCTTTCACTACGTAAATGCCAGTTTTGAAAATAGTAAGTTTTATCTGCTTTATTTTTGAGTTTACTTTGAAAACCATATGATACTCCACTTTACTAAGTAATTAAATAAAAAAGACAAGTTTTTTTTAACTGAAAGTGAGGAGCGACATTAAAAATTAAAACGAACAGAAATTATTCCGTATATTAAAGAGGCAGACCCCTCCTCAACGCCTCGCTCTTTACGCTAAAGTTTTTTATTGTTTCAAAAATGAATTTGTGAGACAGAGCCACACTTTAGCGTAAAGAGCGAGGCGTTGAGGAGGGGACCGCCCCTTTCATATACGGAATAATTTCTGTTCGTTTTAAGTTTTAATGTCGCTCCTTACTTTCAGTTAAAAAAGTTGATTTTTTTATTTAATTTCTGAACGTTTTTGAATTAATGCAGCTTTGACTTTGGCTCAATGTACATGAATAATTAAAACGAAATTTGCGCATTAATTCTACTTTTTTGGCCAAATGGCTTTCTCGAAATTTTGTTCTGACGTAACTTACGAACTAACTAACGTAAAGAACTTCTATATTCGTATGTCTTTATTATGTAGATTAGGAAGTTCGACCCCCTAGTTAAATAAAGTTCGAATTTTGTTTGAATCACGAAACCCCTGAATGACAAAGGCCGGTTAATTAGAATAGATAGCTCTTTTGAAAGTACTAAAAAAACTAGCGTAAAGAGTGAGGTATTGACTAGGGGAGAAACCCCCTCGTATACGTAATAATTTCTGTTCGTTTTAAGATTTAATATTGCTCCTTACTTTCAGTTGAAAAAACTGGTTTTTTAATTTAACTTCTGATCGTTTTTTTAAATAATGCTGGGAAATCCGGCGCCCCCTTCATAGAAATGTCCCTTTTCCCAAGGAAACATCCTCCATGGAAAGATCCTCCCCCGTAACATCCTCCTCCGATCCCCCCCCACCAGAAAAAATACCTTCTGAAATCGTCTGCATACTTCCCATTAACCAATACTATATGTAAACAATGGGCAAAGTTCATAACTTGCAGCCATTCCCCCGGGAACTGTGGGGCATTAAGTTATCCTCAAAGACATATTTATTAGATTTTCAACTATGCTGAACAAAATTGTTATCTCAAAATTTTGATTGGGGACTACGGGAGAAAAATGAGCTTGGGAGGGGGCCAAGTTGCCCTCCAGTTTTTATAGTCACTTAAAAAGGGCATTAGAACTTTTAATTTCCGTTCGGATATACCCTCTCACGATATTCTAGGACTACTGGATTGATACGATCACCCCTGGGGAAAAAATAAAACAACAAATAAACACGCATCGGTGATCTTTCTTCTGGCCAAAAAGACAAAATTCCACATTTTTGCAGATATGAGCTTGAAACTTCTATAATAGGGTTTTTGGATACGCTGAATCTGATGGTGTGATTTTCATTAAAGTTCTATGACTTTTAGGGTTTGTTTCCTTCTGTTTTTGAAAATAAGGCAAATTTTCTCAGGCTCGTAACTTTTGATGGGTAAGGTTAAACGTGATGAAACTTATATATTTAAAATCAACATAAAAATCTGATGTATTTGATGTATCTATTGGTATCAGAACTCCGTTTTTTTAGAGTTTCGGTTACTATTGAGCCGGGTCGCTCCTTATTTATAGTTCGTTACCACGAACTGTTCGAAAATTTGCTCAAGATGCTAAACCTAATAAATCAAAGGAATGTATTTGTAGGCCAATAGTTATGCAATTTTTGGATTAATAACTAATTAATAAGAATTAATTACTAGCTCCTTATTTATTAAAAATTAACCAACTAATTAATCGTAATTTTTTTCAGGATAAGTATGAAAAGTTAAAATTTTTGTTACAGAAAGAAGGTTATATTATTCTGATCTGCTTATTGACACAATTTTCGCTGTCAGAATGACAACACCTGTCAATGTCTCTCCGTACAATCTTACAATATCTCTTTGCAATAACGTTTGTTCTTTTCGTTATGGTTATATATGACAATCATCAGACTTGTTAGCCTTGATTTGGCTGGGACGTGCCACACAAATCGGACGTGCTATCCACCGTGGCTTTTAGTTTGTTGTAAATCTAAATATCAAATTCTATCTGATGCGTTTAATCAAAGTTAAATATAAAGGCAAATACACTCACTGAATTACTTTACTATATTGTTAAAGGTACTTGAAACACAATCATTTTGCTGAATGAAATCCGCGTGTTTGGTTATTGAGTTAAAACGCTATCGAGTTTTAATTACCAAAACACGTGAAGCTTGCAAAAAGACTATTTTTTTCAAATGTTTATCTCAATACATATTTAGTTAGGTACCATAGAAAAACCTTCGAAAAAAGGGTGAATTTTATATGTCTCAGTAGGGGATTCCAAACTCCCTAGACTACTCCCTCACCTCCCTCTGACGGCTGAAATGGTCATCAGGTCCACGTAGAATGTTTATTAAGCTTCATTTCCTTAAAAAAAAAAACGTCAAGGGTAGTCAAGGACTCTTCTCGGGAATGCTTGGAAGTTTAGGAAAGTGTATTTTCAGCCTTTAGATCCATTTTCCCAAATTTCGCTACTATATTCGCTCAAAACGAGGTGTTTCAGCTCGAGATGAGGCCCCATCATTTTAGTTGAGGCGTTGGATTTACCTAAGAGAGGCCTGATATTTGTTTTTTCTATTCATAATAAATAGGTCTTGCATTCTTTTCCAGAAACGGACGAGTGCCTTGTTCAAGTGAGACAATACCCGTGGTGGACCTGACATCTTGGATGAATGAAAAGTTGATATCATGAGACTGAAGTTACCTGAACACTGCCATATTCAATGCCTTCTTAGAAATATTATTTAAATTTTAAAGTCTTTTGTTATCGAAGTTTTATAAAATAAAATAGTCAAGCTTAAAAACTGCTGCTTTGCAGTAGTCAATGCTATTAGCTTGCTGAAGTTTGCTTGACTTTACAGTTAAAAAAAAACCTCTATTTCTTATTTGATTTAAATAGATCACTGCAGTAATACCTCTTAAATAAGTAAAAGCTCCAAATAGGCATTGAATAGATCTCAGTATGAAATTGAAAAAGGAATCGTTTATTTCTATGTTTTCTATTTTATTTCATATTAACTTTTTTCTAAACCATAGTCTTTTGGACAGAACTAATTAAAACGGATCTTTAAATTATATCACATAAACCATTTTTCGCTGCTCCAAATTTGAAACATATGTACTGGTTTGTCGTAAAAAAAAAGTATTTTGTGTTTCATGAAAAATATGGAATTCATAGTTTTCATTTTTTTAGTAATCGATTCCAAGTGGCTAGATTTAAAAATGGCTGTCTGATCCTTTACCAGTTGTTAATGAAATTTTCAAAATTCACAAAAAAGGGTGCATTCTTGGTGAAGATAATACAATGAAGCTCTATGAGAACTTTGAAGCTATTAGGCTATCTAGGGAAACAAGTTCCTCCAGATTGGATGGGTCAATTTTTTTTTAACTTCGCTTGGTGATCTAGAAAATGAAACGCTCTGAAAACCACCATGGACTAGAAGCGAAATCCACCTCATGTCCTCTGGATCTACTCAGCATGAGTGCTTTCTATTTTGCTGTGTGATAGTAAGACCTGGAACGAAATTCTCAAAAAAGGGTGCATTCTTGATGAAAATTATACAATGAAGCTCTATGAGAACTTTGAAGCTATTAGGCTATCTAGGGAAACAAGTTCCTCCAGATTGGATGGGTCAATTTTTTTTTAACTTCGCTTGGTGATCTAGAAAATGAAACGCTCTGAAAACCACCATGGACTAGAAGTGAAATCCACCTCATGTCCTCTGGATCTACTCAGCATGAGTGCTTTCTATTTTGCTGTGTGATAGTAAGACCTGGAACGAAATTCTCAAAAAAGGGTGAATTCTTGATGAAAATTATACAATGAAGCTCTATGAGAACTTTGAAGCTATTAGGCTATCTAGGGAAACAAGTTCCTCCAGATTGGATGGGTCAATTTTTTTTTAACTTCGCTTGGTGATCTAGAAAATGAAACGCTCTGAAAACCACCATGGACTAGAAGCGAAATCCACCTCATGTCCTCTGGATCTACTCAGCATGAGTGCTTTCTATTTTGCTGTGTGATAGTAAGACCTGGAACGAAATTCTCAAAAAAGGGTGCATTCTTGATGAAAATTATACAATGAAGCTCTATGAGAACTTTGAAGCTATTAGGCTATCTAGGGAAACAAGTTCCTCCAGATTGGATGGGTCAATTTTTTTTAACTTCGCTTGGTGATCTAGAAAATGAAACGCTCTGAAAACCACCATGGACTAGAAGCGAAATCCACCTCATGTCCTCTGGATCTACTCAGCATGAGTGCTTTCTATTTTGCTGTGTGATAGTAAGACCTGGAACGAAATTCTCAAAAAAGGGTGAATTCTTGATGAAAATTATACAATGAAGCTCTATGAGAACTTTGAAGCTATTAGGCTATCTAGGGAAACAAGTTCCTCCAGATTGGATGGGTCAATTTTTTTTAACTTCGCTTGGTGATCTAGAAAATGAAACGCTCTGAAAACCACCATGGACTAGAAGCGAAATCCACCTCATGTCCTCTGGATCTACTCAGCATGAGTGCTTTCTATTTTGCTGTGTGATAGTAAGACCTGGAACGAAATTCTCAAAAAAGGGTGCATTCTTGATGAAAATTATACAATGAAGCTCTATGAGAACTTTGAAGCTATTAGGCTATCTAGGGAAACAAGTTCCTCCAGATTGGATGGGTCAATTTTTTTTTAACTTCGCTTGGTGATCTAGAAAATGAAACGCTCTGAAAACCACCATGGACTAGAAGCGAAATCCACCTCATGTCCTCTGGATCTACTCAGCATGAGTGCTTTCTATTTTGCTGTGTGATAGTAAGACCTGGAACGAAATTCTCAAAAAAGGGTGCATTCTTGATGAAAATTATACAATGAAGCTCTATGAGAACTTTGAAGCTATTAGGCTATCTAGGGAAACAAGTTCCTCCAGATTAGATTGGCCAATTTTTTTTAACTTCGCATGGTGATCTAGAAAATGAAACGCTCTGAAAACCACCATGGACTAGAAGCGAAATCCACCTCATGTCCTCTGGATCTACTCAGCATGAGTGCTTTCTATTTTGCTGTGTGATAGTAAGACCTGGAACGAAATTCTCAAAAAAGGGTGCATTCTTGATGAAAATTATACAATGAAGCTCTATGAGAACTTTGAAGCTATTAGGCTATCTAGGGAAACAAGTTCCTCCAGATTAGATTCGCCAATTTTTTTAACTTCGCATGGTGATCTAGAAAATGAAACGCTCTGAAAACCACCATGGACTAGAAGCGAAATCCACCTCATGTCCTCTGGATCTACTCAGCATGAGTGCTTTCTATTTTGCTGTGTGATAGTAAGACCTGGAACGAAATTCTCAAAAAAGGGTGCATTCTTGATGAAAATTATACAATGAAGCTCTATGAGAACTTTGAAGCTATTAGGCTATCTAGGGAAACAAGTTCCTCCAGATTAGATTGGCCAATTTTTTTTAACTTCGCATGGTGATCTAGAAAATGAAACGCTCTGAAAACCACCATGGACTAGAAGCGAAATCCACCTCATGTCCTCTGGATCTACTCAGCATGAGTGCTTTCTATTTTGCTGTGTGATAGTAAGACCTGGAACGAAATTCTCAAAAAAGGGTGCATTCTTGATGAAAATTATACAATGAAGCTCTATGAGAACTTTGAAGCTATTAGGCTATCTAGGGAAACAAGTTCCTCCAGATTAGATTGGCCAATTTTTTTTAACTTCGCATGGTGATCTAGAAAATGAAACGCTCTGAAAACCACCATGGACTAGAAGCGAAATCCACCTCATGTCCTCTGGATCTACTCAGCATGAGTGCTTTCTATTTTGCTGTGTGATAGTAAGACCTGGAACGAAATTCTCAAAAAAGGGTGCATTCTTGATGAAAATTATACAATGAAGCTCTATGAGAACTTTGAAGCTATTAGGCTATCTAGGGAAACAAGTTCCTCCAGATTAGATTGGCCAATTTTTTTTAACTTCGCATGGTGATCTAGAAAATGAAACGCTCTGAAAACCACCATGGACTAGAAGCGAAATCCACCTCATGTCCTCTGGATCTACTCAGCATGAGTGCTTTCTATTTTGCTGTGTGATAGTAAGACCTGGAACGAAATTCTCAAAAAAGGGTGCATTCTTGATGAAAAATTATACAATGAAGCTCTATGAGAACTTTGAAGCTATTAGGCTATCTAGGGAAACAAGTTCCTCCAGATTGGATGGGTCAATTTTTTTTTAACTTCGCTTGGTGATCTAGAAAATGAAACGCTCTGAAAACCACCATGGACTAGAAGCGAAATCCACCTCATGTCCTCTGGATCTACTCAGCATGAGTGCTTTCTATTTTGCTGTGTGATAGTAAGACCTGGAACGAAATTCTCAAAAAAGGGTGCATTCTTGATGAAAATTATACAATGAAGCTCTATGAGAACTTTGAAGCTATTAGGCTATCTAGGGAAACAAGTTCCTCCAGATTGGATGGGTCAATTTTTTTTTAACTTCGCTTGGTGATCTAGAAAATGAAACGCTCTGAAAACCACCATGGACTAGAAGCGAAATCCACCTCATGTCCTCTGGATCTACTCAGCATGAGTGCTTTCTATTTTGCTGTGTGATAGTAAGACCTGGAACGAAATTCTCAAAAAAGGGTGCATTCTTGATGAAAATTATACAATGAAGCTCTATGAGAACTTTGAAGCTATTAGGCTATCTAGGGAAACAAGTTCCTCCAGATTGGATGGGTCAATTTTTTTTAACTTCGCTTGGTGATCTAGAAAATGAAACGCTCTGAAAACCACCATGGACTAGAAGCGAAATCCACCTCATGTCCTCTGGATCTACTCAGCATGAGTGCTTTCTATTTTGCTGTGTGATAGTAAGACCTGGAACGAAATTCTCAAAAAAGGGTGAATTCTTGATGAAAATTATACAATGAAGCTCTATGAGAACTTTGAAGCTATTAGGCTATCTAGGGAAACAAGTTCCTCCAGATTGGATGGGTCAATTTTTTTTTAACTTCGCTTGGTGATCTAGAAAATGAAACGCTCTGAAAACCACCATGGACTAGAAGCGAAATCCACCTCATGTCCTCTGGATCTACTCAGCATGAGTGCTTTCTATTTTGCTGTGTGATAGTAAGACCTGGAACGAAATTCTCAAAAAAGGGTGCATTCTTGATGAAAATTATACAATGAAGCTCTATGAGAACTTTGAAGCTATTAGGCTATCTAGGGAAACAAGTTCCTCCAGATTGGATGGGTCAATTTTTTTTTAACTTCACTTGGTGATCTAGAAAATGAAACGCTTTGAAAACCACCATGGACTAGAAGCGAAATCCACCTCATGTCCTCTGGATCTACTCAGCATGAGTGCTTTCTATTTTGCTGTGTGATAGTAAGACCTGGAACGAAATTCTCAAAAAAGGGTGCATTCTTGATGAAAATTATACAATGAAGCTCTATGAGAACTTTGAAGCTATTAGGCTATCTAGGGAAACAAGTTCCTCCAGATTGGATGGGTCATTTTTTTTTTAACTTCGCTTGGTGATCTAGAAAATGAAACGCTCTGAAAACCACCATGGACTAGAAGCGAAATCCACCTCATGTCCTCTGGATCTACTCAGCATGAGTGCTTTCTATTTTGCTGTGTGATAGTAAGACCTGGAACGAAATTCTCAAAAAAGGGTGCATTCTTGATGAAAATTATACAATGAAGCTCTATGAGAACTTTGAAGCTATTAGGCTATCTAGGGAAACAAGTTCCTCCAGATTGGATGGGTCATTTTTTTTTTAACTTCGCTTGGTGATCTAGAAAATGAAACGCTCTGAAAACCACCATGGAATAGAAGCGAAATCTACCTCATGTCCTCTGGATCTACTCAGCATACATGCTTTCCATTTTTTTTTGTGTGGTAGTGAGACCTGGAACTCATTAGTAATTTTATGATTCACCAATATAACGAACAAATATTCGTGTTTTTAGTTTATTCCATTTTCAAACGTTTTTGTTCCTTGGGCAGGGATTTAGGTCATATCTCTTCTGAAGTTTCATTATTTCATTTTCTCATTCTTTTCATAACAGTTTTCATATGAATTGGTTATTTTCAATGATTAAAACTCCCCCCCCCCTCCGTAATATAAACGATAGGCAACATTGTTTTTTTTAGTTTTGTTTCATTTTCAAACGTTTTTACTCCTCTGGCAGACTTCAAGGTCATAGCTCTTCTGAAGTCTGGTTATTTCCTTTTTTATATCATGTCTTGTTTGTTTTCATATAAAGTCGGTTATTTTATATTGTTCAGAACTCCCCCCCCCCTCGATCTGAAGGATAGATTGCGCAAGAAGGATGTGATCTTGATGAACATTATCCAATAAAACTCAAAACCTGTGAGAACCACGAAGCTATTATCTCGGAGAATACGAAAAACACTAAGCTCCTCAAGAATGGAAGGGCTCATTGACTACTATTTGCTTTTAACAATAAAATTTCAGAGGCAACAGGCCTTTCTGATCTGAGCCTTGACTCAATTTGGTGAGTCCAGACATAATAGCAACAGTATATTTTCGGTTCAATTGTTATGAAAGGAAATAGGTAAGTGAAACAACTGATAATGGTAACTGTATGTTTTTTATGAACTCAAAAGCATTTTCAGCAAAGCACTAGTAAAACATTACCATGAAGAGTGGGAGATTGAGGGGGGGGGGATCATATGTGGAATAATTTCTGTTCGTTTTAAGTTTCAATGTCGCTCTTCACTATTATTTGAAAAAAAAACTTTAAAAAAAAGATCTTTAAGAAAAAAGGACAAGAATAGAGATCCTATTGAACCATTAGTGGCACACAAGGTTTTGAATCGACATTTCAGTGGTTGGGTCTTTCTTATAAGAACATGTAGCATGCCTGTCGACCAACGTTGTGGCAGCTAGAATCGGACCCTGTAATGACAAGCCGAACATCAAACCGCTGTGGTGCCGCGGGGTTTAAAATAGTGAACAAAAAGGCATTAACTGAGAAGTATTAAGTAAAACATAGCTGTTCATATTCTTAAACTAGGCTAGATAAACAGATTACTCCCTATTGGCCTTATAAACAGGAATTGGTGATGTGAACACCCTAATAGAATATCCTTTGGGTGTTGCCACATTAATTTTTTCATTCTCAAGGTTCATAAACCAAAATTGATGTCCTAATCAGAATGTCGAAAATAAAAATAGATAGAAAATAAAAATCGAAGAGAGTTTGTTGGTGACTTTAAGTAAGAAATTCTAGTTACTGAACATGTTCGGTAAATTTAAAAAAAAAGTAAATTGAATGGCCCAGTAAACCAAATGACTGAACATCAAATTCACTTACAAAAAGATATCAAAAACACCTAAATACAGAAATACCAAAAATACCAAAATACCTAGAACTTTTATAACTATGTATGTTTACTTTAATATAAATGATTTTATATATATAAATGTTTTTACTTTTATAACTTTAATAAATCAAATAATATTTAGTCGGGGAGCCAAAGTTGAAAATCTGACAAAATAGCAATCTGAGGGGGACAAGTGATTTGAGAGAGGTTTTAGACTAAATCGACCATGCTGATTACGAATATCTCGGGAATATAAGCGCCAAAGGTGCGCTTGGTGTTTTTTTGCAACTAAGTTCGTTGATTTTTCTATTTCACTCAGACTAAGTCCAGCTTTCTACTAGAATATTGTAGTTGTCTTTTTTATACCTAGCCAAAACATTAGGCGATCGTTAATTTACCACATCAGTAAAAAAAAAAAAAAAAAAAAAAAAAAAAAAATCCTGCTTCAAGCACAACAGCTTCAATATGCTTCAAACTGCTTTTACAAGCTTTTGCTTTTTACAATTTTATTAACATACGATTGGTCGAATATACATAATTTAAATATGTTTAGCAATGTTTTTTAAGTTATTATTTAGTCAAACTCGTCGTCACTTTCAGAAAGATCGCATGACCCAGCACAAGCACAAAGCAAGTCGCACTTGCGGATTCCAGCACAGGAGCACTTTCCAATACACATATTTCTACACTTGCAATGAACTGCAATACGGTTTATAGAAATCGGCCACTGCGACAATGAATTTGTCAGAGGAATAACCCCGAAAGCGTCACTGTATACCCATCCGAAATTTAGGGGGTCTAAAACTATTGGTTCAGACTCCATAGCCTGTAAAACGATTCCCCACTGATATACAACTCTAAGGATGTGATATTTAAAGCTGTTTTCAGTGGGCGGAAGATTTTTTAATGATTTTTTCCTATGGAATAAGTGCACTCGCAAGTCATTCAAGGAGTTAAAGTCAGTAGGATTCTTTCCATAGGCTGCGATTGTTACTTTTCTTGCCACCTCCGTCACTTCCTCAATATAATTTGATATGTTGACGAGGTCAATCTTGACTTTTCTCGTCAGTTTCGCCATGTCACTAACAAGATCAAATTTCAAAGCTGCTTTCACAAATGTCTTCTTCCCCACAGAATATGCAAAGCTCGTCGTGTCAGTGCCACTAAGGCAGTGTAGAAGTCCAATGCTGTCAATAAAGTCCCGTGGAAGAGAAATAGCTAGCTCGTGCACAGGGAAAACTCTGTCAGGGAATTGGAGGAATAGCTCCTTCTTTTTGTTCTCTTTCGTAGCTAACAGCGTAGAGGAGTGTTGCAAAAGTATCACCAGAATATCTGTGTCATTGGCCCAAACAATGACAGAAGAACTTCCATTCCTAAAGCTGGAAGCAACATGGACTGCTACACGCATGTCTGCTTCTTCATGTGTGCTTGCAAGCTCAAGACTAAGAGGAGGCAAAGGTTCCAGGGATCCTTTTCTAGGCAATATCCCAACATGTCGACGATCAGGGAAACCTCCAGCAAGTATAATATCAAAGTTCTTACTTTTACTTCCAATATTGCTCCAAAACTCATAAATAAAAGCCACCAAGTTAGCTTTGCAGGAAGAACTTCTAAGAATTGATTGCCAGGAATCACCGAGTTTGATGCTGTCACTAAATGTGGTACTGACCTTCAAACTCTGCTCACCCCTTCGTCTATGGCAGCCACTACTGTCTTTTAAGCATACTGGTGAGCCAGTTGGGTCCTTGATTCCATAAATTCCATCATACCGGTCAGAAACTACATGCAGTTGGCATAGATTTTCCGGGAGCTGACTAAAAACCTTGCACGTCAACCTTCTTGAAAAATCAGACAATGTCTCATCCCTTGACGGAGTCATAGTCCTTAAGAGCGGCATAAAGTCCAGAATGAGAGATAGCCTCGAATTGACACATTGACATTATGACAAAAAAATTCAAGAATTTCTTCATGATATATAACCGATCCATTTCCAGTATCTACAGACTATTATAGTCTATAATAGGATCCCATAAGCAGTGGAAAGACCTGGTGAAAAAAAAATCTTCAAACCAGAAAGTAATTAAAGGCCCCCCCCCCCTCCAGCAGTGATAAGAAGTCCAAAATGGAAGAAAAGAGACACTTCTTAGTGCTAAATTTCAATTTTTTCGCCTCTGTAAATCATACTCATATTCAGTCTTGGTCCCTCAAAAGATGGAAAATGACAATTCTTAATGCTCCATTGTGGAGGCAATGGGCATTGGAGGCCTGAGTCTCAACCCATTTGAGTCCGCCCTAAATAATAATAATAATGCTCCATTGAACAATTTTACAACTTTGTGGCATAGTATTGGGCATTGCAGCATAGTATTGGCCAAAAAGAAGGTACCACCAAACCTTCTTCAACCTAGCCTAAAATTTTTTTGTGCCACCTAATAGCACGTCCAGACTATCCGCTTTCTGGAAAAATGGGACGGAAATCTGGAAATGTAGACAGGTCTTCCATCCCCTTTTTCCGTTTTCTGGGCAGGAAGGATCAGAGGGTCCGAAAATGGAAAAATGGGATGGAAGGCTGTAGTGTGGACAGCTTTTCTGGAAAAAATGCCAGAAGAAGGAGACGATTAAACATGATAAGTGATAAATAAAAATAGTTGTCTGATGTGGTTTAAAATAGATTTTCAAAACTTAAAATAATAAATTTCAAAACTTAAAATTAACAAAAATTGTTCCGTGTAAGAGGGGCTGCCTCCTCCTCAATACCCCGCTTTTCACGCTAAATTTTGAAGCACTTTAAAAAAAAGTTAGTTATTCTAATTAAACGGGCCTTGTGTTTCAAGATTCATTCTTTAACAATTTGGACAAAATGTATAACTTTAACGTAAACAGCAGAGTATTCAGGAGGAGGCAGCCTCCCTCATATACAGAATAATTTCCCACCGGAATAAAAACCCACATAGCCCTTTAAAAAAAATATCGGTATGTTTTGTTGTAGTAAAGCTGCGTGTCCACATCTAGAAGAGACAAAAAATGAAAATAAGATATATTTGCAGTTTCACATTGTCAATGAATAAAATTTCCAGTCCCTTGAGCAAAATTTCCAGTCCAGGCACTGTTTTCCTGGAGAAACAAGTAGAGGAGGGACTGTATTTCCAATGCATTAACACCAGCACAAATGATGGTCAACTGACCTCTTTCTGCTGACATGAGCTTCCCTAATTATGTCTGGCCTCACTGTGCAATGATCTTACCATGCTTGTAAATGTTATTCAGACTCACATTGTCAACATTCCAAATGTCTTGTGGTTTGAACATGTGTTTATCTATACCTTGCTCCAAGTTGTCAAAGAAAGCTCCTACAGAGTGACAGTTGAAAGTAGTTGCCTGTCCTAAGCTTGTACCTTATGGCATTCTAGCCAATAGAGTTTTACAGCAATCCATAGAACCATGGTACCAATCTTTACCTGCAATTCCTCCACTGTCTCAACTTCCTTTACATTTCCTGTTATCAGGTCCTTTTATACTCTTAGTAATGGCATAAGTGTATGCAAGTTCATGTGCTTCTAGGGGAAAACAGTCAAAATGCAGACCAGCTATCATTTTCAAGCATGTTTTTATTCCTTTTTCTTGTTCCTCTGCAGATATCTATTATGGTATGTGTTGTAACAGGGTATAAAGAAACTCAGGTACACACTTTGTAGAGGGATATTCAGCTTCTCAACTTTGTTCATGTACCCCTGCAGTATTTATCTTGGGACACCCATGGCACTTGCAGAGAATCCAACCAACATTTTGTGAAGTAAGACAGAAAAAAAACTGCCTTTTTTCCTTGTGGACCCCAGTCCCTTATCTTTCTTTTTTCCTCTGTTTTATTTTTAAGCATTTTATCTTGAATGAAATTTAACAGGAAACAATAGAATTTCAATTCACCTACTGGTCTGACAGGGTTAAACAACACCAGAATTAGGTTTTGTGTTTTGAGCTTGCCTTCAGCCTTAAAATGTGCTGTTTGCACAGCTTTTACAAGCATAGTCCACTTGTGGACACCTTGGTATGGCATGCTGAACCTACCTTGGGTATTGTGAGCAATCATAGGAATTCACCATCTCACAGGATGAAAATGTAAACAGCAAACCAGCAAGATGGCATGTTTGGAAGCTGCCAAAAGACAGGCAAATAATAAGAGAATACAATGTGAGTTTATGGCTTTTCTAGTTTTAGTAATTAGGTGCAGGCCTTTAGACAAAAATTGAGCAAAGATACCAGATTTAATAACCATAAAACATGATCCAATCTGATATTCTTTGTAAAAGTATTAACCAAGGCATTTTAAGCAAGACATTTTAAAAACATACACTGCCATAAGAAAGACACTTTACAACAAAACATTTTAAAAACACACACTGCCATCCATCAGATCCTATAATCTACCAGAAGTACCCATAGGTGGGATCCCATAGGATTGGGATTACTTGCTTTAGCTAAACATGGGCCACATTTTGGTATTTAATAGGCTATTGCCTAACTTTAAACATTTGAATTGAATTCTTAGAACAAGAAGCTTTTATCTAACCATAATGTAATTTTTATCTGGAGATTTACTAGGCTAGTGGCAAGGTTTCTTCCACAGCAGTTAATTTAAGCATATGCTAGTCTACATGAAATAGGCTGGACCAGCCTAGCGTATAAGAAGCTTAAAGCAGAATTATCTGTCAATTATTTAACTAGGTATACTTAAGCATTAATCTTAGAATAATTAACAATAATGAAAAAAAAGAAGTGAAAAACACTATACCTTCTTTTTCGTTTTTTATTTTCTGTTTGTAAACAAAAATGAAAAAACATACGTAGGCGATGGCGTTGCAGTTGTTCTTGCAATCGCCATCTAGCATAATATCTTAAATTAAAATTCTAGAAATTGGCTTATAATTTTTTACCATAGATGATTGAGTCGAAACTTTGACCTCATGTTAAACTATGAAGCGCACTTTGGTGGTCGCAATTCCCGAAATAAATGGAATCAGCATGTTCAAAAACATTGTTTCCAAAAGTCAGAACTCATGTACCAAAATGTTTTTTACAAATCGTTATTTGACGACTTTTTCAACTTTGGCTCCCCGACTAATTAACATTTTGATTACTAAATATCAGTATATGTATATTAAACTGACAATGCACATTCATTTGTATTTTTTTCAGAAAATGCAAATTATGTTCTGGCCTTAGGAATGCATAGGGGCTTTGAGCCCGACTTGTGTTAATTTCTGCTCGTTTTGAGTTTGATTCGGTTATTTCTTGTAATTTCTATTCGTTTTGGATTTCATATATTTATCGATGCTGATTTGTGATAGTTTCACGCTTGGTAGATTATTTGATTTTATTTTTGCTCATTTTTTGTTTAATGGAGTTCTTTACTTTTCTTTGAAAAACTTATTTTGTGGAAAATGTTTTTTAATTAATTTCTGATCGTTTTACACTGACATACTCTTTTCAGGAAAAAAGAAAATAATACTTTATATCTTTTCGTTTTTTTAAGACTTTATAGTTTGGCCTTCTATTTGTATGCTGGAGGAAATTTTTCAGCAATTTTTAACAAAATACAACCTTTTAAAAATCCGGACACAAATAGTAGTGTTAAATTTAGTTTCATACTTCCTCTAGTTGACCTGAAATGGAAAACTTGAAACCATTCGCAAAAAAATCTGTTTACTTTCTTTGATAGCTTGGATACACTTACGATATTTTGATTTGGTTAAATTTTAAGAGCAGAAGTAGCCTCAAAAGTTTGAACATAATACCCTCAGTCGTTCTTGTGATGCTGCTGAGATGCCTTTTTGGGAGTTAGCATTAACACAGTGCATTTTGATTTAATCTTAAGGCAACATTTAGTTTTTAAACATAATGGGAAAATGGGAGGGTGGGCGTGGGAGGGAGATTAGTTGCCCTCCAATCACTTTCGACTATTAAAAAGGTCATCAGCCCTTTCTATTTTCAAACGAATGAGCCGTTTTCGAAGTTCCTACGACAATTCCTTCGATACGAAGTGCCCTGGTCTAAACAACAACAACAACAAAAATAATTTATTATACACACATCGATCTTTACTATAAAAATGTCAAGACTTCCAATCACTTTTGACTATTAAAAAGGGCACTAGGCCTTTCGATTTCCAATCAAATGAGCCCTTTTTGAGTTTCTACGACAACACTTTCTAAAAACACCTTATATGCCCCCAGGGCATAAATTAAAACCCTTACCCTGAGGGCTGTTAGTGTGGTTGTCATCCTCTAAGATCAATTTCTAGAACTTTCAACTAAGTTAAACAAAATGGCTATCTCAAAATTTTGATTGGATGTGTTTGGGGAAATGGTAGGCATAACAGGGGTGTTAGTCACTCTCCAATCACTTCTAACTATTAAAAAAGACACTAGCTCTTTAAATTTCCAATCAAATGAGCCATTTTGAAATTTCTACGAGAAAACTTTCAATAAAAACCTTATATACCCCCAGGGCAAAACTTACAACCCTTGCCGTGAGAGCTAGGGGGGGGGGTTTGTCATCCTCAAAGACCTAACTTCTAGAACTTTCTACTATGTTGAACAAAATGGCCATCTGAAAATTTTGATTGGATGTGTCTGGGGGAATGGTGGGCGTGAGTGCGGGGTTAGTTACCCTCCAATCACTTTTGACTATTAAAAAGGGCACTAGCCCTCTCAATTTCCAATTATATGAGACCCTTTTGAAGTTTTTACAATAACTATATCTATAAAAACCTTATATGCCCCCAGGTCATAACTTACAACCTTTGCCCTGGGGGGCTCTGGGGGGTTTGTCATCCTTATACATATATACTATACATAATTTCCAGAACTTTCAACAAAGTTGAACAATATTGCTATCTATAGACTTTGCTTGAATGATCTTGGGGAAATGGTGGGCGTGAGAGGGGGGTTAATTATTCTCCACTCACTTTCAACTATTAAAAAGGTCAATTTCCAATCAAATGAGCCTTTTTTGAAATTTCTACAACAACTTTCTATATAAACATTATATGCCCCCAGGGTATAACTTACAACCCTTGCGCTGAGGGCTCTAAGGGGGTTATCATCCTAAAAGACATAATTTCCAGAACTTTCAACTAAGTTGAACAAGAAGGATATCTCAAAATTTTGATTGGATTAGTTTTGGAAAATGACAGGCGTGACAGGGGCGACTATTAAAAAAAGGCACTAGCCCTTTCAAGTTCCAATTGAATGAGGCCTTTTGAAGTTTCTACGACAACACTTTCAATAGAAACCTTATATGCCCCCAGGGCATAACTTACAACCCTTGCCCTGAGGGCTGTGGGGGGGGGTTCATCCTTAAAGACCTAATTTCCGAAACTTTCAACTACATTGAATAAAATGGCTATCTAAAATTTTGATTGGATGTGTTTGGGGAAAAGGTGGGCGTGAGAGGGGGGTTAACTGCCCTCAAATCACTTTCGACTATTAAAAAGGACACTAGCCCTTAGAATTTCCAATCGAACAAGCCCTTTTTCAAGTTTCTACGACAAAGATTTCAATAAAAATTTATATGCCCCCAGGGCATAAACTATAAACCTTGGCCTGAAGATTGTGGGGGGAGTGTCCTGCTCAAAGGTATAAATTCCTGAACTTTAAACTGTGTAGAACAAAATGGCTATCTCAAGATTTTGATTGGATGTGTTTGGGGAAATGGTAGGCGTGGAAGGGGTGTTAGTTTCCTTCCAATCACTTTCGACTATTAAAAAG
Source organism: Artemia sinica (assembly GCA_027921565.1). Classification (NCBI taxonomy): domain Eukaryota; kingdom Metazoa; phylum Arthropoda; class Branchiopoda; order Anostraca; family Artemiidae; genus Artemia; species Artemia sinica. The sequence continues at coordinate 68,705,546 of CM051264.1, forward strand.
GGCACTAGCCCTTTGAATTTTCGATCGCATGAACCTTTTTTGAAGTTTCTACGACAATGCCTTCTATAAAAACCTTATAAGCCCCCAGGGCATAACTTACAACCCTTGTCCTGAAGGCTATGGGGGGGGGGGGGGGGTTGTCATCCTCAAAGACCTAATTTTCAGATTTTAAAACTACATGGAATAAAATGGCTATCTCAAAATTTTATTAGATGTGTTTGGGAAAAGGTGGGCGTAAGAGGGGGGTAAGTTGCCCTCCAATCACTTCCGACTATTAAAACGGGCACTAGCCCTTTGAATTTCCAATCAAATGAGCCTTTTTTGAAGTTCCTACGACAACACCTTCTATAAAAACCTTATATGCTCCCAGGGCATAACTTACAAACCCTTTCCTGAAGGCTGTGGGTGACTGTCCTCCTCAAAAACATAGTTTCTATGTAAAAATCAGCTACGTTGAACAAAATGGCTATCTAAAAATTTTGATTGGATGTGTTTCGGGAAATGGTGGGCGTGGAAGGGGTTTAAGTTGCCTTCCAATAACTTTCGACTATTAAAAAGGGCACAAGCTACTCCAATTTCCAATTGAATGAGCCCTTTTCGAAGTTTCTACGACAACTTCTTCGATACGAAGTACCCTGCTCTAAAGGAAAAACAATAATAAATAATACACTGTGCCAACATCGTTCTTATATGCCCCCAGGGCATAACTTAAAACCCTTGCCCGGAGGGTTGTGGGGGAGTGTCCTCCTCAAAAATATATTTTCTATCTGGAAATCAACTACGCTGAACAAAATGGCTATCTCAAAATTTTGATTGGATGTGTTTTGGGGAATGATGTGTGTGTGGGGGGGGAGCTAGTTGCCTTCTTATTACTTTTGAATATTAAAAAGGGCACTAGCCACTCCAATTTTCAATCGAAGGGGCCCTTTTCAAAGTTTCTACGACAACTCCTTCGATACGAAGTGCCCTGGTCTAAGACCACGAAAAAAAAAAAAAAATAATACATTGTGCCCATATCGTTCTTTACTTAGGCAGCGCTATTGCGCTGCCTATGATGTTAAATAAAAAATCCTAGTTAATTAATTTTTTATTATATTTTGATAAGATTAACAAACCAAATATTTTGATAAGATTAACAAACCAAATGACTGAACATCAACTTGAATAATTTTGTTACGAGAGAATTATGTGGTTTTGACTGCTTAAGGGTACCCGCTTTCTTAATAATCGCAGGTTCCCAAATAAAAGACCTACAAAGCCAAGATTTACTTTCGCAGCTGTTGAAACGCACACTACATTTACATGAAGTGCTTTGGCTCACAAGCCCACAAATTCGATTGAGCCCTTTCAGGCTTTTTGCAGTGACTCGGACAGGACCCGTTTTTACTAGCGCTTTTTGGTCAACTGAGAGAGAACTGATGGGAAAAAGTAGATATTTTCTTGAAGTTACCATGTATCGATGCTGACGGAGGTACGACCTGACCAAGGTTTGTAAAGCTAGAATGTATTCTTTCCTGCAAAGGCTTTTTGAGCTCCTCACAACCTGTCAATTCTCTTGCACGATCTCTTTTAAACTAGATAGCGGTTCAGAATCCTAGAAATTTTTGAGATGGAAGGATTGCCTTGAAAATAGAACTTGGTTTTGACATACTTATAATTAAGTAATAGTCGATATGAAATTTGAAATAAAAGTCTACTCACTATATACGAGCAGGAGGAAAACTTTATTAAGAAGTGTCTATAACTGGCACTTTGAGGTCTTGAAGACTACACAATATTTAAGGATTGAATTGCGTCTAATAACCATACCAAGCATTAGTTCCATCGGTCTAACATTGTCGTAATTATCTGCGCTTGGTTTTACCCTTGTTTTGTATAAAAAATTCAGTATTGGGTCAGAAAATTGCTTTCCACCAACAACTGAATCCTGCTTTGCCGTATTTACTTACAAGTTGGTTTAAATTCTTTGAGTCTAAAAAAAAAGAATAAGAAAATTAAACCAACTTGCCGCTTTTAGGAAAACAGAGGAGAGTTGCCATATTTTTTTCAGAGAAATTACCTACAGATTGTTTTGGGTACCCGACTGACTGACCACGAAAATGTGGGCCAATTCCGATTTTTTGGGCTATAATGAGAAAAAGGTTGAAATGGCTAGGACGCGTTCTAAGGATGAAGGATGACAGATTGCCCAAAATCATTTTTGTCGGACAATCGTCTAGGAACAAACGAAAAGCAGGTCACCCCCGAATGAGGTAGGACGAAGGCGTAAGGAAAGATTTAAGGAAAATGGGAACTTCTTGGGAGGGTGTAAAGAGGAAGGATTTGAATAGATTGGAATGAAGAAGGAGCGTACGTAGCTGTGTTGGCCTCGGGTCGCTTGGAGCTATACTGAGTTGTTAGTAGTAGTAGTAGCAGTTGTAACGGCCTAACACAACTTTTTGCCAGCAAAAATCTGGTTACTGGCCTTTTGCTTTATGCTACAAGATTATTTTCAAAAGGCCAGGAAATTTTTCAAAAACGAATACATCTTAAAAACATTGCTCAAGTTTGGCACTGCTTGTCAGCAGCTACGACTTTCTACTTGAAAAGTGGTGTGCATTCCATTCCCAACTTTCTGGAAAAGTAGTAAAGCTTCTTAAATAATTCTTCTGTACACAAATACCTTTATTTCATTATACGAATGTCCTGCTGTACATCAGTATCACTATTTAGGATATTTTCTTATGGATTTTGAGATTTTCTATATATTTAGCCCGTAGATCTCGTGAAATTTTGACTGCTTTCTGTGATATCAGGGCAGCACTTTAAAATATCTGACTGTCTCTACTCTTCGAGACTTGTGATCGTTGTGGCCTTATTAAGCTTTTGAGACAAACAAGATATAGAGTGAAACGAAAAATACTCGGAATAATTGCTTTAATGAATGCATAATGTGTTACAAAAAAGTTTGTATGACATGGGAGAAATAGAGCTGGTTACGGATGGACGCGTTGTCCTATATCTGCAAATGTCAGAGAAGTTGAAGGTACAATATTTCCTTTAAATTTAGGAATTATTTCAGGTCCTTTACTTTTTTGTAAAGTATATTGTTTGTTTGTTTTCTTAATTAAACTGGATAGTGGGCTTTGGTTGATTCTATTGACACTTGATATATTTCTGTCACTATCAATGGTACTTCTAAAAAGATAAGCATCATTTCCAGGATAGACATCATTTATGAGCCCAATAAGTGGCGAGTGGGACAAAACGATAGGCTGTTCTGTAGATGGTAAGACAAAATTATGGTTGAATTTTGGTGATACAAGATGTTTTTCCTGTATTACAGAAGGGTAATTTTTCTGATTTAGGTTTGCTTTCGAAATATCTGTATTTACATAAGACATTGGAAAAGTATGAACATAATCTAGGCCTTGACCTGGTTCTGGTACTACGGAAAGTTCTTGGCGGAGAGTGCTTTGTCTGTTTTGTCTAAGACTCTGCAAGAATCTGTCCATCAGATTCGTTGAATGCATCGAATTTATGGTTCTTGGAACATAATTCCAATTTTCTTTTTCACTTTGACTGTCATTATTCATGGTTTTGTTCTCGAAGCTTTGTGCTTTAGCTTTAGAGTAATTTTCAGTATAATACTTGGATTGCCGCTTTCGTTTATTCAAAATAGGCTGCAAGAACACTGAAGTATCTTCAAATGTACTGTGAGGATAATGATCTAAGCCGTTAAACGCGGGAACAGCATTATTGTATTCTAGAAAGTTAAAATTAGGACTGCGGTCTGAGCTGGTGGTTGGAAGTTCTACGAGATTATTGCCTGAAAAGAAGTTCAACCCTTCCAGAACATTTACTCTATTGTCGCTGTCTGTTAAGCCAACAAAGTTATTTCTACTAAGTCCGTTCAGGGCGTTGACATTATTCAAATTGTCGAGAACGACGCTGCTCAAGCCTCCAAAGTCAAAATTATTTGGGCTAATTGATGAAACACCCGTGGGAAATTGGGGTATACCTTGTGTACCAAATAAGCCTCCAAGATTAATTTGAGGCAATTGTTGCACGGAATTACCATAATTAGCTGGTAAATAAGCTGTATTGTGACCTATTTGAGCTGGAATGTAATCAGTAGCGCCATCTGTCAATGCTTTAGCTAATTTTTCTAAAATTGCAGCCTTTTTAACTGCAGCTTTCAAAGATTTCATTCCTGTAGTTTTTGCTTGATTTGGTACTGGAGGACCTGGCACCTTTTCCATTGAAGTTTTGACTGTCTGAAGTTTGCTTTTTATTTCGTCTAGCTTCTGCTTTTCTTCTGCATCGGCTAGAGGACTATTCAGGTTAAGCGTAGAAGGTTCAAACCAAGCTAATAGATCCAGGGATTCAATCTCGCTACAGGGCAGCCACGGGTTGCTAGAAAAAAGATTTCTAATAAAAGACAATTGTTTTATATATTACAACAATTATAACTATATATCTTTATCCAGTGATCATGAATCCAAACGATTTATTAAGAAAATGGAATCACAACAAAATTGCAACCCTAGCCGTTGGAGGGCTGAGCTCGATGTGTCAGCGTCAGAGGAGTAAATTATAACTGTACACTTTTTTTTACCAGACTTTTGGGAAAAAAAATTACAGGAAACAATTCTAAAACCTAACTGACGTCCTAAATCAAAATGCACTTCCCAAAAATTAAGGTCTCTGCGTTTGGTTCACCATTCGTTGTCATTGGTCCTTTTGTGAACTAAGACCAATAACAATAAGTTGTGAATCCAACGCAAAGACCTATTTTTGTTGAAAATATATTCTGGTTTGAGATGATAGTCTTTGGACTGGCAGTGTCTGTCAAATTTCTAGAGATATATCTCCCCCTTTAAAATTTATATTGTATTTAAGATAACACTATTTGCTATCATTTGTAACGTTGCGTAATAATTGGAAAGAATAATTGATCAGAAGTTTTTTTGTAGAGGCTATATGTCTTTTTCCTAGACGAGCAAACATAGAACTTCATAAAAAATTAGACCCCAAGAAATAAAAATAATAATAATCACTTTCATGCGACAAAACTAACCTACAAGTTAAAAAGAAGGAGGAAATATCAAATTTTGCGTTATTAGGATAGAGAAACGTTAATACAAACTAAAAAATCGTATTCTAAAAATCTGAGTGGCAATCCTCAGAACTAATAGTTTTTGTCATTCTTCCTTAAAAATAATAACGCAGGAGGAGGCTGAACACCAAAAAGAATATATTTTCAGAAAGAAGTGAATGGATGGTCAAGTATTACAAAAAACTAATGAAAAAGAAATTAGATTAGGTTTTTATTCATTCATTAAGCTAAATTAAAAATCACTTTCATGCAACAAAACTAACCTACAAGTTAAAAAGAAGGAGGAAATATCAAATTTTGCGTTATTAGGATATAGAAACGTTAATACAAACAAAAAAATCTTATTCTAAAAATCTGAGTGGCAATCCTCACAACTAGTAGTTTTTGTCATTCTTCCTTAAAAATAATAACGCAGGAGGAGGCTGAACACCAAAAGAATCTATTTTCAGAAAGAAGTGAATGGATGGTCAAGTATTACAAAAAACTATTAAAAAAGAAATTAAATTAGGTTTTTATTCATTCATTAAGCTAAATTAAAAATCACTTTCATGTTACAAAACTAACCTACAAGTTAAAAAGAAGGAGGAAATATCAAATTTTGCGTTATTAGGATAGAGAAACGTTAATACAAACTAAAAAATCTTATTCTAAAAATCTGAGTGGCAATCCTCACAACTAGTAGTTTTTGTCATTCTTCCTTAAAAATAATAACGCAGGAGGAGGCTGAACACCAAAAAGAATATATTTTCAGAAATAAGTGAGTGGATGGTCAAGTATTACAAAAAACTAATAAAAAAGAAATTAGATTAGGTTTTTATTCATTCATTAAGCTAAATTAAAAATCACTTTCATGTTACAAAACTAACCTACAAGTTAAAAAGAAGGATGAAATATCAAATTTTGCGTTATTAGGATAGAGAAACGTTAATACAAACTAAAAAATCTTATTCTAAAAATCTGAGTGGCAATCCTCACAACTAGTAGTTTTTGTCATTCTTCCTTAAAAATAATAACGCAGGAGGAGGCTGAACACCAAAAAGAATATATTTTCAGAAATAAGTGAGTGGATGGTCAAGTATTACAAAAAACTAATAAAAAAGAAATTAGATTAGGTTTTTATTCATTCATTAAGCTAAATTAAAAATCGCTTTCATGTGACAACATTAATCTATAACTTAAAAAAAAGAGGAAATCTCAAATTCTGCATTGTTGGGATAGAGAAACATTAGTAAAAACTATAAAAACCTTATTATAAAAATATGAGTGGCGATCCTCAGAACTAGTAGTTTCCTTAATTCTTCCGGAAAATTAATAACGGAAATGGTGGCTGGACACAAGATCAAGCGAGCAAGTAGGAATTGATTTCAAGAAAGAAGTGACTGGGGGGGGGAAGTAATAGAAAAAATAATAAAAAAATGAAATTAAATTAGGTGTTTACTCCTTCATTAAGCTAAATTAAAAACCACTTTCATGTGACGATATTAACCTCTAACTTAAAAAAAGAGGAATTCTCAAATTCTGCATTGTTGGGATAGAGAAACATTAGCAAAAATTATAAAAACCTTATTGTAAAAATATGAGTGGCGATCCTCAGAACTAGTAATTTCCTTAATTCTTCCGGAAAATTAATAGTGCAAATGGAGGCTGAACACAGGATCAAGTGAGCAAGTAGGAATTGATTTCCAGAAAGAAATGGATGGGGGGGGGGAGGCCAAGTAATAGAAAAATAATTAAAAAATTAAATTAAATTAGGTGTTGACTCCTTCATTAAGCTAAATTAAAAATCGCTTTCATGTGACGAAGGTGAACTACAACTTAAAAAAGAGGAAATCTCAAATTCTGCATTGTTGGGATAGAGAAACATTAGTAAAAACTAAAAAAAATCTTTATTCTAAAAATATGAGTGGCGATCCTCAGAACTAGTAGTTTCCTTAATTCTTCCTGAAAATTAATACCGCACATGGAGGCTAAACACCAGATCAAGCGAGCAAGTGGGAATTGATTTCCAGAAAGAAGTGAATGGGTTGCCAAGTAATAAAAAATAATAAAAAAAGAAATTAGATTATGTTTTTAAGCCTTCATTAAGCTTAATTAAAAATCGCTTTTTCGTGTGACAAAATTAACCTACGAATAAAAAAAGAGTAAGTCTTAAAATTCTTCGTTTTTGGGATAGAGAAACGTTAGTAAAAACTATAAAAAACCTTACTCTAAGATACGAGTGGCAATCCTCAGAACTATTATTTTCCTTTGTTCTTCCTGAAAATTAATAACGCAGATGGAGGCTGAACACCAGATCAGGCGAGCCCGTAGTATTTATTTTCAGAAAGAAGTGAATTTTTTCAGAAAGTATAGGGAATTCTCAAATATGTCCCGAGATTTCGAGTAAAGTTGATTCTGAGCCCACATTGCGTTTGTGCGTGTAACAAATAATTTTAATAAGAATCTAAACGACTGCCTACAATATTACTTAAGAAAAAAAAACTCCTCCTGTTTAGTCTGTCTGGGCATCATTCCAAATTTGACATGGGTATAACTTTCTTTGACGAATTACATAAATTAAAATATCTTAAGTAAACATCAGGAAGTTCTCCTTTGAGTCCTAATCTGAGACAATAGAAAAATAATTTAAATATTTCAAAAGGTGGTGCCACGCAAGACGTTTAGGTAGCAACAACTTTTTTTCTTTTATAAGTAGAATAAATGGAACTTGACAATCTTATTAGCTTAAATTATTTGTGGGTTGAACCTTATTTGCACAGCTCATGATTGATCAAAGGAATAGTGATGCCACTTCTTACTCAGCCTCATTTATAATTTTGGTTAGAAATTTTCTACTAAACGACATTCAAGATTTTTTTTGGAACGTGACTTCCTTATGATTTGAAAAATGATGAACTGACAAAAGTCAATTCTATGTGTTTCATGTTAGATATAGATCCAAGAAAAACTTCACAAAGTTTTTCCAAAATATTATTAGCGAACATGCACAAACTGTCAATGCACAATGGCTTTTGATTTCTGAGAATTGAATGTCGTTGAGTATTGTTCACATTCACCCCTACCGACTTCCAAGCTTTCTCAGATGAGTTAGATGCACCATTTAAGTCTTTTATGCTACTCCCCTACCCCCTCTGAAGAATAATTATCTCTTTACTGCTGGATCTATTGGTGCACAAAGCTAAGCCTTTATCTGCAACTACCTAAGCCGTCCTAGGCTCGCTACGTTAGAGATGTTTAGTCTTCAAGGCTGAGCTTTCCACTCCAGCCAACTCTCGTTCCAAACAAGCGGAGCAGCTCAAATTTAGATCTAATTATTATAAATAATATTTTTGTTAAGTTTTAGAGCCCTAAGAACATTGTGCAGACATGGCAAATGTATTTAATATCACTTTCCCAGATGCACGGAAAAAGTAGATTTTCTGAACTAGTGTAATAATCAGGTAATTGTTATGTATATATAAATAACAAGGGTAATAAGGGAAAGCTTACATGCCAGCGACGTTCCAGGTTGCAAACGGCAGTACAAAGTCCATTTCATCAGAGTTTTCGCAAATCAAAGTTGCAATTGACACCTTGCGTATAGCTTGAAGTTGTGCTTGAATTAAGAAGGGTAAATCACAAAAAGAAGAAAGTGTAAAAGCAAGGTAATGTAGAATAGTGGAATAATCCACTGTATATAACTAATCTTTGGCATTGTTTCTGCAAAGTATAGTTATGGTAGACATAATGAATTGCAAATAACCTTTATTACGTACATTGCCACTATTGTTACTCCAAGAATCACCACGGCGTTCATTCCACTGGATGATGATCACTGGCAAATATTTCTCTTTCGTATCAACAATTTCAGACTTTGGCTTTCGTGAATTCAGGTTTTTTTTTTTCTTTTTTTTTCTTTTGTAAACCAGCTTTATGGATTTACTGAGAGTTGTCCCTTATATTCATGTCTTAGCCCCAGCAAGATTGTGAGACCAGTTTCTCAGTGAAAGGGATCTTTAGAGGCTGAAAAATCAATAGTAGCACTGGAGGTGAAAAGCATATCCCAGACTTTTAACTTTAAGATCTTACCTTTAGGGCTACCTCAAGGAATTGTAAGAACTATTTTGAGCTCGAGCCAGCCTTCATGGCAAAAATTTAAGTTATTCCTCTAATTTTCATCAAAACGAAAGGTCATGGAAAACATTGCGCTAGTCCCAAAAAATACTAAATTATAATCACCTTGAACACCTAGTTTAGAAGAAAGAAAAAAAAACTCAAGCATTCTAGAGTTTCAATATGAGAATTTGAGCACAATGAACTACTTAAAACTATCTTTTTTTTATTTAAAAAATAAAATGAACTCTATCTTAATTACTTTTTTTGGGGAGTGTTGGGAGTCACTCTCCTTATTGTAAATATCTTGTTCTTGTTCAGAACCAATTATTTAGAGTTAATTGTTGCAGACAGACGGGAAACTTATCAGTAAATACATATTTCTAAGTATGTAGTGGAGTTTTAGCATTATTTAAACAGCTCTCCAGCCAAGCAGAAGTGACCCTTTCAAAAGGGAGCTTTCGGCTCCCATTCCTTTTATGACTTCAGCTCTGCTTCTCGTTCCGAGTATGATAATACTTTAAAGTGACCTGAATAAGCCCTGCCTGTTATTTTCTCTAATAGCCAGACAAAAGAGCAACGAATAATTGAGTAAAGAATAACTTGCTTGTGCGTCTACCTTCAACTCAGAATTTTACTCCACGACACTCGTAGTTCTGGTCATGTGAACTTTTTCTTATAGCCAGTAATAGGGGGGTCAAGTAAACTATGCAATGTATATACAATTTTGGAAAATTTAGCAGAGTAAATTTACAGCGCCAAAACCTTTGCCATTACACTGTTTGTCCTTTTTTTGAATTAGAGAAGTTTTTATTTTCATTTCGTTTCCTTTTCTTCAATCGTAGCCTGCCTAATAGAACGACCGTATTAAAAAAAAGAAAAGAAAAACAAAAATCTTGTTTAAACTGGAGCTATTAAAGTTTTTTTCAATTTATTTGAGTTTTGAAATAGCCCCCGAAGCCAACAACTACTCTACCCACTACCAGAGTCCTACCGAAAACATGGGCATGTTGCATCTTGTTTCAGCCACCATCATACAAGAAATTTCCATATGAATGATCGGGAGACTTAAATGAATTTATGACACATAGCATTGTGTTTGAACCGGAATCATGCTTGAGGTGTTAATCTGGATGCTATAGATCCTCTAAAACCTACCTCCTTACAACTTTTTGTTAGAAAGGTGAACCTTTTTTTTCCCTGATCAGGCCCAAACTTGTTAGGAGAGTTTTTTTTGGCTATTTGGGCATAGTAATGAGAAATTGGATGAGGGGGGGGGATTCGTTATCTCTCTGTCCTTTCATAAAACTTCCTTGATCTCCTTGAAACTTATGGGTCTAGAGCCTTGGTCCAAGAGGACAGAGAGGGTGCATTTTCCAGAGACGTACACTACTTGCCTTCCAAGGTTGTCCAATATTCCGCATGAAATCACCCTGATCATCTTGATGTTTGATTGACACATAGCTAGTCTTAAGGAAACTTCTACCCCCAAGAGATTCCAGACTGTTGGCTGTTTTAGGTCGATGCGCTAGTAGGTGTGAAGGTCATTGGTCGAATCCCCTCATAATTGTACTTAATGGCTAATGGCGTAAAGATGTTCCGTGCCCCGTTCGGCCAAAAAACCCAGTGAAAAAATAAACGTTGGCTCTAGATGATTCACATAGAAACTTATTTTGCATAAGATAAGAGTAAGAATTTACCCATATATTGAAAAAACAATATTTGCTATTAACGTGCTTTAAAGATTTTTTTCAAAGAAAGCATCCTTAAGAAACAGAAACTATTTTATAAATTGGTGTTGACCTAATTTAGTTTGAAGACAGCAAAACAGAAATCTTTTTAGAAATGAAAAGACCAAATATTGCATCTTATATTACTTTCTCAAGGGCTTATATAGATAAGATAAGATAAGATTTATTCCAAAAATGAACTATCACTAGCCTTTGAAGGCCGAATTCGCATTCTGAGTCAAATAACAGACAATAACACACAAATCAAGTCAAATAAAAAGATCAAAATTCTGAGGTCAGGTAAAAGATAAAAATATGAAGTAAAAAATAAGTTCGAACATGACATTAAAATAAAAATTTATGAAACACTTGCTACACTGGCAATACAAGAAATTGGTTGGAATTGGTTATTCATTTATAAGTTTATGTATGAGTAAATTGTGGTTAATCAAATCAAAGGCTTTTTGAAGATCAATAGAAATTAGATTAAGCCAAGTGTTTGGTTTTTCAAGTAATTTACCCATGGTATCAACAAGATGGATCAGGTAATGAGAGGTTGACGTGGATTTAAGATTACCAAACTGTCTAAGATCAATGAGGGGGAGGACTTTCATCTTAAGCCAGTCTGCGAGAAAACTTTCATATAATTTGAAAAAATCGAGGTGAGGGTAATAGGACGAATGCCATCAAAACCAGGCTTCCCATTTTTCTTTTTAATTGGGGTAATAAAGCCTTGTTTCCAATATTGAGGGAACTGTCCAGATTTGGTAATTTCATTAAACAGGGTGGATAGGGGTTTTGAGAGGTAATCACTGAAAGCTTTAATCAGAGGAACAGGAATATCTAAAGGGCAAATGCTTGATCGTTTTAGTTTTTCAATTTTTTTTACAACGTCAAGTGGAGAAATATGTGGGAGTGAAAAAGGAACAGGAATATCTGGAAATTCGTAAGATAGTGGCGGGAGACTCTGGACAATAGAAGCCAAAAACTTATTCAGGTTATTAGCTGTGGTCTTTGGAGGTTCATTTAAATTAAAATTTAGTTGTTCTTGACTCTTGCCGGTAAGTTTTTTAATTTCAGAGTACCAGTTCTTTGGTTTATCATGGCACAAGTCTTTAATTTTATTTTTATAATAGGCTCGGGCAGCTTTTCTAATTTGACTTTTTAATTCCTTTCTTAACTTATTTGCTTCAGCTAAATTACCCCTCTTAAATAAGCTTATTTTCGTACGAATTAATGTTTTTATGTGATTATTTATGTAAGGTTTATCACTGGAGCACTTTCTGATTTTTTTTTTCCGGGAAACATAATGACTAGGAATCAATTAGTTTTTTGTGAAAAATCAAAATTTTGTCATCAAGGTTATTAGAATTATAAAGGTCTGACCAACTTTCACTGGTCAGCCATGATCCAAAAGAAAAAAGTCCTGCGTCACTGAGGGGACGGCAAACCCCAATGGAGGTAGTAAAGGAATGTTCAATGGCTGAGGAGGGAGAAAAAAGAAGACAATAGTGGTAACTGCCTCCTAGTGGTGGCAGTGCTTGCGGGGAGTTATAAAACTTACTCATGTTTGAACAAATAACATCCAGAGAGGTGTTACCTTTTGTTGTAGATATTTTAACCAGTTGTTTAATATTAAGAGAGGTGCAGATAGAGTCTATCCTCAGGTCATTCGCATCACCAAGTAAGCAAATACCAGCGTTCGGATACTTTGATAACACAAAGTCAGCACTTATAAGAAATTGTTGGATAAATTTGCGTTTCTGGTCAATACATTGGTTAGGGGAATGATAAAAGACGGCGGTTACAATTAAATTGAAAGGGCGGGGAAGTACTTTTGGTCGAAGGCTCAGCCATAGAATTTCATCATAATCTGATAAGTTGGGGGTGGGGATGAGTTTAGGTTGGAGGTTATCTCGGACAAAAAATAATATACCACCCCCTTTTTTCCCGAGAGGGTGGTCGGGAGGGCGAAGTTTTATAAACTGAGTATAATTGCTAATTTTTAGGAAATCTGGGTTCTGGGACTGAACCTCTGTCACAGCAATAATATTAATTTTATGAATTTCAGAGATACCCTCGAGTTCGGTAATTTTGTCAAAATTCAGGCTCTCAGCATTGGTAAGTAGGAAAGTTGGAAATTTAAACCGATTTGGGTATTGGGATTTTTTTTCAATTCGGGATGGAGTTATTTGGGGTTGAAGTTTATGAGAAGGGTGCTGTGGGTAAGGGTGTGGTTTTGAGGCATTATTAAAAGGCGGGAATGGACCGGGCTTGAGAGAAAAGGAGGACAGCGAACATATTATGGGAATATTATTAAGTTGGGATGGAACTGCGGTGGAATTCGTCTTACTATTTGAAGTTTTAGAAATTTTGCATGGATGTGTTACCTGTGGATCATTCTGCCTGCTTACTCTTAAACCAGAGTTATACTGGCAGGGTAGCCAGGGGGGATAAAGTGCAAGGGAAGGGAGAAAGGTTTCCTGGTGATCTGGGAATAAGTCAAATTGGGAGTGATCTTTATATGGGGGTTGGGGGGGCAAGATGATGCTGAGGGAGGGAAGTAAGGTGGGGGGTGTCTGAGAGGGGAGGGGTTGGGTTTGTTTTGGCAAATAACGGGTGGAGTCCAGAACCGGTCGGTAACTTCTTGGACGCACGGAGAAGAACGGAGTCGAAAGGAAGGGGATTTTTGGGAGGAAAATGAGTAAGGGGGGTTTGGGGATGGTCCGAATTGAGTAAAGTGATTGTGGGGGTTGGACTGACTGGGCAGGCGTAAGTACATGGGGCGGAGGATTGTTTCGAGGGATGGGTTCCTGAGGTATACTGCGCTGTATCGGGTATGCAGGGGGATAAGACTGAAAGTTGAATGGAACACGACTTAGGGGAGGGGGGCCCTTGTTCCTGTATCATACAGCCCTTGTTCCTGTATGAACAATAGAAGCTTTAAATCCACCTTAAGAATTGGCTAATGTAAGAGGTGAGAGTGCTTGCCTCATATGAGTTTATGTTGAGAAACAAAAATGGAGTAATAAAATATAGCAGTAAAAGGTAATATTACTTAATTGAGGAAAATCGCTTCCTGCTTGTTTTTTCAAACAAAGACAGTATTCCAAGCAATTGTCTAAACTTACCAGCTATTATATTTCTTTTAACATCGGTTTTTAAGTTCGCTATTGGCATTGAAATTGTGGAATTGCGTTTTTGGAATAGCGTTAGTTTCCATTGGAATCGGACTTGGAATTAAGGTAACACTTCTAACATTTTAAGAAAATGGAAAAATATTTAACAAAATATCTTACCTAAGTTAAAAGAATTGGGGAGACCACCATGCTCGTAGTAAAATCTATCCCCGTCTTTTAGTCTAGCAAATTGATCTGCCACGATGCACGAAAAAACAGGACCCAAAATTGCTTCTTTGATCGGTTTTTCAAGGACTCCACCAACATATAAATCGATATCATCCACATCATCATAGAGCCTTTGGAGCTTTAAAATATTCTAGAAAAATAGATAGTAGAACTTTCAAACAGTTCGTGGTAACGAACTGTAAGTAAGGAGCGACCCGGCTCAATGGTAACCGAAACTCTAAAAACCGGAATTTTGGTACCAATAGATACATCAAAAGAATCAGATTTTAATTTTGATTTCAAATATATAAGTTTCATCAAGTTTAATCTTACCCATCAAAAGTTACGCGCCTGAGAAAATTTGGCTGATTTTCGAAAAAGGGGGAAAGACCCCCTAAAAGTTATAGAACCTTAATGAAATTCACACCATCATATTCAGCATATCAGAGAACCCTACTGTAGAGGTTTCAAGCTCCTATCTACAAAAATGTGGAATTTTGCATTTTTTGCCAGAAGATAGATCACGGGTGCGTGTTTATTTGTTTGTTTTTGTTTTTTTTTTCCCAGGGGTAATCGTATTGACCCAGTGGTCCTAGAATATCGTAAGAGGAATCATTGGGACGGAAATTAAAAGTTCTAGTGCCCTTTTTAAGTGACCAAAAAATGGAGGGCAACTAGGCCCCCTCCCACGCTCATTTTTTCTCAAAGTCGCCGAATTAAAATTTTGAGATAGCCATTTTGTTTAGCATAGTCGAAAATCTAATAAATATGTCTTTTACGATGACTTAATCCCCCACAGTTCCCAGGGGAAGGGCTGCAAGTTATGAACTTTGCCCATTGCTTGCATATTGTATTGGTTATTGGGAAGTATACAGACATTTTCAGGAAGAAGTTTTTTTGGTGGGGGGCAGGGGGGCTGTAGGAGGGGGTTACTCGGGAGAATCTTTCCGTGGAGGATGTTTCTTTGGGGTAAGGGACATTTCTATGAAGGGGGCGCCGGATTTCCAAGCATTATTTGAAAAAACGATCAGAAATTAAATTAAAAAAAACAAGTTTTTTCAACTGAAAGTAAGAAGCAACATTAGAACTTAAAATGAACAGAAATTATTAGCCTACGTATATGAGGGGGTTCTCCCCCAAGTCAATACCTCGCTCTTTACGCTACAGTTTTTTTTAGTGCTTTCAAAAGAGCTATCTATTTTAATTAAACGGCCTTTGTGATTCAGGGGTGTGTGAATTAAATTTTTTTTTTTACTTTTAACGTAAAGAGCGTGGTATTGACTAAGGGGAGAACCCCATCATATACGTAATAACATATACGTAATAAAAAAAAAACAATAAAAAAAACAAGCGATACGGCTCAATAGTAAGCGAAACTTTTAAAAACGGAACTTTGATGTCAATAAATGTATCAAAAGAATGGGCTTATAATGCTGATTCTAAATATACAAATTTTGTTAAGTTTAGTATTACTCATCAAAGGCTACGAGCCTGAGAAAACTTACCTGATTTTTTAAAGGGGGGGGGGAAACATCCCCTAAAAGTGAAAAAATTTTAATGAAAATCACACCGTCAGATTTAGCGTATCAGAAAACCCTATAACATAGGTTTCAAGCTCATATTTGCAAAAATCTGCAACTTTGTATTTTTTTTTCCAGAAGAAAAATATACGAATATAGAAGTTCGTTACGTAAGTTAATTTGTAAATTACGTCAGAACCAAATTTAGAGACAGCCATTTAGCAAAAGAAAAGTAAAATTTTTATGCAAATTTTGTTTACTTATTCAATGACGGCGAGCCAAAATAAAAGCTGCATTAACTAAAAAACGATCAGAAATTAAATAAAAAAAAACAAGTTTTTTAAACTGAAAGTAAGGAGCGACATTAAAACTTAAAACGAACAGAAATTATTCCGTATATGAAAGAGGCTGTGCCCTCCTCAACGCCTCACTCTTTACGCTAAAGTTTGACTCTGTCTCACAACTTTATTTTTTAAAACAATAAAAAACTTTAGCGTAAAGAGCGAGGCGTTGAGGAGGGGACAGTCCCTTTCATATACGGAATAATTTCTGTTCGTTTTAAGTTTTAATGTCACTCCTTACTTTCAGTTTAAAAAACTAGTTTTTTTTATTTAATACTAAAAAAAGCCTACTTTAAGACCAATATTAATATCATGGAAATATATATTATACACAGGAAGACAAAGTAGAAACTGGAATTAGTGCCGACAAGAAAAATCACCAACGCCATGTAGCATTTGGTGGTTGTTTCCTTTTTTAGTCAACCCTAAGTTATTACCTACTTGTCTTTTAGGCAGTTTAAAATTTTGAGGAAGGTAGAGTAGGCAGAGTTTTGTCACCACTACACCTACCAGCAGTAAGTCAGCTAGCCTCCTTAACTTGCCAAGATCTTCTCAAGCTAGTATATGCCTGCTATGTGCAGAGTAGATTTCAAATTAGAAGAATTTTCGCACAAGAAATAAAAATTAATTATCACTTACAGAGAAGCTTCAACTTTAATCAAACAGTTCGTGGTAACGAACTGTAAGTAAGGAGCGACCCGGCTCAATGGTAACCGAAATTCTAAAAAACGGGATTTTGATACCAATAGATACATCAAAAGAATCAGATTTTAATTCTGATTTCAAATATATAAGTTTCATTAAGTTTAATTTTACCCATCAAAAGTTACGTGCCTGAGAAAATTTGGCTGATTTTCGAAAAAAGGGGGAAAGACCCCCTAAAAGTTATAGAACCTTAATGAAAATCACACCATCATATTCAGCGTATCAGAGAACCCTACTGTAGAGGTTTCAAGCTCCTATCTACAAAAATGTAGAATTTTACATTTTTTGCCAGAAGAAAGATCACGGATGCGTGTTTATTTGTTTGTTTGTTTTTTTTTCCCCAGGGGTGATCGTATCGAACCAGTGGTCCTAGAATATCGTGGGAGGGCTCATTGGAACGGAAATTAAAAGTTCTAGTGCCCTTTTTAAGTGACCAAAAAAAATGGAGGGCAACTAGGCCCCCTCCCACGCTCATTTTTTTCCCAAAGTCACCCGATCAAAATTTTGAGATAGCCATTTTGTTCAGCATGGTCGAAAATATGATAAAAATGTCTTTTAGGATGACTTGATCCCCCAAAGTCCCCAGGGGGAGGGCTGAAAGTTATGAACTTTACTCAATGTTAACATATAGTATTGGTTATTGGGAAGCATACAGACTTTTTCAGAGGAGATTTTTTCTGGTAGGTGGGGGAAGGAGAGGGTCGGGGGCTATATGGAAGGATCTTTCCATGAGGGAAGTTTTCATGGGGGAAGGGACATTGCTATGAAGGGGGCGCCGGATTTCCCAGTATTATTAAAGAAAAACATCAGGAATTAAATAAAAAAAAACCAAGTTTTTCAACTGATCAACTGATTGTGATTAAGAGGTCATTTTTAAAGAACTGGAAAAAAATTCGAACTATAGTTTAAAGAGCAGAGTATTGACTAGGGGGCGAACCCCCTAATATACGTGTTAAAAATTTATGAATATAGAAGTTCGTTACGTAAGTTAATTCTAAGTTACGTATATTTATTACTAATAAAAACGTTCGTAAATAAAATTAAACAAGTTTCGAGAAAGCCATTTAACCAAATATAATATGCAAATTTTGTTTTAATTATTCATGTACGGTGAGCCAAAATCAAAACCTGCATTAATTCAAAAACGTTCAAAATTAAATAAAAAAAAACAAGTTTTTTTAACTGAAAGTAAGGAACGACGTTAAAACTTAAAACGAACAGAAATTATTCCGTATATGAAGGGGGCTGTCCCCTCCTCAACGCCTCGCTCTTTACGCTAAAGTTTGACTTTCTCACAACTCTGTTTTTTAAACAATAAAAAAACTTTAGCGTAAAGAGCGAGGCGTTGAGGAGGGGACAGCCCCCTTCATATACGGAATAATTTCTGTTCGTTTTAAGTTTTAACGTCGTTCCTTACTTTCAGTTAAAAAAACTTGTTTTTTTTACTTAATCATACAAAGTTCCAGAAGGATTATATCAATTATCCAATTTTATTTGAAAATCTTCGCTTTCTTTATGAAGTCACCAGAAGCTACTATATGTGTGGAGATATGAGTTTAAATTCCTATCCCTCTAGATTAAACCATTTGAAGACCCAGCTCTTATAAGTCTTACATTCCCTCTGTAAATGGGGGTTTCTTTATTTTGAAAGGGGTTTTCTTTTGGGTTTTTCTTTATTTTGATGCATGACTAAAGCTGATTAGTGTCAAAATCATCCGTTTTGTAACAAGAAGTCTTTAACTGTGGAAAGTTTTTCTGTAAGAACAAAGTTAAGAATACGAATGTGTCTGACTGAATTAAGTGCCCGGGACTTAGTTGAGGTAAAAATTAGCAACTATTACGATTTAACAAAATGAAGGGGAACAAGGTCAGTTGATATTAATCAACTCCTTTTCAGCCTGGTATAATTTTAGAAGAATAGAAGATACATTTAGAAACTGTTCTTTTTTAATTAGAAGAAAAGAAGATTGTTCCACCTTTATTACAAATTTAACGTAATATTAAAGACGTCAAGACAAGACGTCAAGAAATTGCTTAAGGATTGTTCTGGGTACCCGGCTGACTGACCGTATTTCAAACAATAGGCTATACGAAAAATGTGGTTCAATACCGCTTTCTAGGTCTATAATGAAAGAAAGGTTGAGGTGGTTAGGGCATGTTGTTCGGATGAAGGATGACAGATTGCCGAAGATTGTTCTTTTCGGCCAACCATCTAGGGCTAAACGGAAAGCAGGTCGTCCCCGTCTGGGTTGGGAGGAAGTCATAAAGAAAGATTTAAAGGAAATGGGAACTTCGTGGGCGGGTGTAAAAAGGGAGGCTTTGAATAGATTGGGGTGGAGGAGGAGCGTGCGTAGCTGTGTTGGCCTCAGGCGGCTTGGTGCTGCGATGAGTTGTTAGTAGTTAGTAGTAGTAGTAGTAGTATAAATATAGTTTGTTTTAATTTTAATACTTTAGTAACTCTACTGATGATGATTACTGACTGTGTCATCAAAATATCTAGAGCTTTTGTATATATTTGTTTCATTGCCTAATAAAAGGACCTATCCCTATTTGGAACTCTTATTTGTTTCGTCTGGTATTATCTGTAAGGCTATATATTTGAAAGGCCGGTATATTCTTTGATGGAACTGTTTTATATATATATTTTTTTTTTTTTTTTTTTTTTTTTGTCGTTTGACTAGTTAGTCTTCCCTGAGTGAAAGTAACAGAATTGAGAATATAAGGCTTATTAAAAATGATCTTAAAAAGTGGATAACAAAGGAAGGGAACATAATAATTTGATAAATAGAAATATAGGCCTACTATACATCATATATTGTTTTAGTGTTTTCTTTTGCTTATACCTATGGTACTAGTTTGTAGTTAGGCCTACTCAGAAGAAAACAGTATAGGATTTTGAAAACGATTTTAAAAAATCCTCAAATACTTAGGCCTACTTATATCATTCCCGAGATTACTTCACTTTACTTCGTCGTTAATATATTTTTTTCGTCGAAGATAAGAGACGTTTCAGGCTATTGAGTTTTCTATTGGATTAACGACTACAACTGAGTTTTGTACTAATTAGTTTGATTATGATCTGAGGTGATCAGTTTGAAGGTATGAAATTCTTTCCGTGTTTTCGTGAATCTGTGTTTAAAGTCAATGAGTAAATTTTTCAAAGGTCATTTTAGCAACGGAACCTTGTTGAAGTTGGTGGCCAACTATAGACAAAATCTTGCTTTTCGCGTGGTAGAAAGTCATCAGAAACAGCATGGCATATTAATAAATAAATAGGAAAATATCCAGTGGTATAATGTAAAAGCTAAATAATTAAGCATTATTCAAAAATCAATAGAATAATGCACCCGCACAGTATGTTAAGAATATTTGACTGAACTTATTCCAACTTAGAAAACTAATGATTTTTTAGGGGAAAAGTCACCAAGATTTTGGGAAAACTTGTACAGCATTAATGATTGTATTTTATTACTGTTAATAAGAAAAGAAAAGGAGAAAAAACAAACAGAAGAGAGGTTTAACACCCTTTATGTGTTATGAAAACTCTTGTTTCGCGGGAAAGTTAAAACAAATATTATTATATTTTTTCCATGCTATAAGTTATCTTAGATTATGTCAAAATGGTTTTGATTTTCTGTTGTTGAAGCTTTTACTATTAAAATCAAAGGGGGAAAAACAACCTGCGGAAAAGAACCAAGTTTTTAAAATATACTACATCACGGTTGCATCAGTAGCTAAAAACCAGTAAAGAGTAAACCAAAACCCATAGTAGCCGAAATAAAAAAAAGTTTTTTTTTAAAAAACTGTCGAGTGACAAATATCTCCCATGTACGCTATTTTTAAAATAATAATTTCCATTCGGATTCAACTGAAGAATAATAAGTAGCTACGAGGAGAAATTCTTGAGGATTCTGTAAAGTTAGAGACCCTGAGTCTGCTCACTATTTAATTTAATTTAGTTTAATTTAATTTAATCGTCGATCAAATAAGACAGACATACTAATAAATTGCTTTTGTAGAAAATATCGACCCAAAAATACACATAAGTCGATTTAACAGTGATGGTCATTTTTACCCTTATCTCGGGACAAACGATGAAAACATTAATCTTTTAAGTAGCGAGAAAATCAAATAAATCATATTTTTCCACTGGTCCCATTTTAGGTCTATTTATACCTGAAAACCTAGATTAAAAAAAAATTCCTTCTAATTGTTTCAATGTTATGAAGTTTTTCAAGCAGAATCACATTTTTGTCTTCAGTGTTGCAACGTCGAAGTATGAGAATAAATAAGCCAAACTAATTACTTAAATTTGACAACACTTTTTGTCTGTAAAAATTCAAACACTCTATTGATTACCAAAGTCAACCACACCTTCAAAGGAAAGTTGCACGTTCGTAAACTGTTGCGTGCCATATGTTTTTAGCTTACTTTCTTGTAGATTTTTCACCCACATTTCTTTCTTTTTCAATTTATCACCTGCTGCTACCAAAAACCGCTGAACTGAATTTAGAAGTAGTTTTCATTAAAATTTCAGGGAAATTCTAATTCTTTATGACATACAGGGTAGCAAGGTAATATCCAAGGGGGAGGAGGGTAGGGGTTTGAACCCCTTCCAAGAAAAAAATGTTTGTCCGACTCGTAAAAACGTAACAAAAAGTGAATAAAACCAATTTATAATGTGTTTTTTTAATTTTTTTTAGTAGCTCCCCCAACTAAAATTCTTTTGTGACCCCCCCCCCCCACGAAAAAATCCTGGATACATCCCTGCATGATAGTGTTGGTTTTCACTACTTATTAAATTTTGCACTTTAAAAGTACATTTAATTGTACTTTTTTATAGACATAGCCTAAATCTAAGTGTTCATATACACTTGCATGTTCTAATTTTTGTCAGAACCCCAAGAGAACCATTTAACTGATTATAAATTATTCAATTGATTAATATAATTGGTGGTACGTTAAATTCATATTTGTACAGAGGAAAACAGCACTTACTTGCACATCAATTGTGTCAGCTAGATCCATAAATGTCTCTGCTTTTCGTAAGCCACACAATGATCTAAAATAATTGTATCCTGGTAGCCCATGGTCACGGCCCCTGTGAATGTTTATTGACGCTAGGTCAAGTCCATAATCTTTACCTTCTTCTTGGAACAGAAATCGAGTGACCTGAAAACAAATCCAAATTTTGGTGTAACTTGAATGTGCAACTCAGTAGTCAATTCATTAACTTAGTTAAAACCCTTAAGGAATTTTAATCAATTAGCTTTAAGAGCAGAGTTAAAAGCCACAATTTATCATTAAACAATTGAACCACAAAAACAATCTGAACTATGTCGCTTTGAATATAAGTGTTATAATATCAAATGAGTAAAATAAAACTTTCACAATTTTATTTCTGACCATCAACTGAATTTACGTTAAGTTCTCATAGTCCAAATAGATTGCGTTAGCAATTTTTTCGAAACAGACATCGAAGCTATTTGTGGCTCCAGATTTCATCGACAACGATTGGATAAAGAATTGCTAAAAATCCATATGCGCAAGACTGAGCAGTTTGGCAGTCTAAAGTCAACTAAACATTAGTGACAGGAAGAACTGAAGAGCTTGCGTTCTTACAGAAATATAAGTAAGTGAGCATAGATTATGGTTCAATTTATTTATTTGTTTCATGAAATGCTGAAGCATCAGGACTAAAAACTTGAGAATATCGTTTCTCGACAGCAAGCTAAAAAACATTAATGACTTAATAAAGTAAAAAAAAAGAAGAATTATAAGGAGGCACTGTAGCGCCATTTCAATAGTCCACAACCATGATGCCTGCGCTACAGGCCCAATCAAGAATCTTCCTTTTGTATTGACAAAATTTTAGCTTGTGTTTTAGCGATCTATCCTAATGTAAACAGGAACTTATATCCTTTTGAATGGAGCTTTGTTGTAATACACTTGTGCGTTCCAAATATGTTGTGTATTCCAAATATCAGAGCTATTCTTGTTATTCCTGTAAACTTGTCTTAAAGGCTATTCCTGTTATTTCTCCACCAGGATCATACACGAGAGGGGGGAGCATAAAATTTTACATCATCCTCATGATACGTAAACATATATATATATATATATATATATATATATATATATATATATATATATATATTATATATATATATATATATATATATATATATATATATATATATATATATATATATATATAATATATATATATATATATATATATATATATATATATATATATATATATATATATATATATATATATATATATATATATATATATATATATACTATTTTTATATGTGAGTAACAATTGTATATGTATGTATGTATGTATTGATGTGTGTAGCCTATGTATGTTCTCATAAACTACTCCATAGGTTTTCGAGAAAATTGGTATCCTGGGATATTTTCGCATAGAAAAAACGATCTAGATAGGTTAGGAGTCTGTTAAGAGCTAAATCGTTAAAAATCGTTAGAGCCTTAATTTTGGTTTTTGCAAATGACGTCATGTACTAAGTTATTACATCATATAAGCATTTCTTATGACATCATATATGGCATCATATATGTATTTTCTTACATGATGTCATGCATAGCATAAATAAGATTGTTGATTCTCCAACGCAACAGTTATTGATATAATATACTGTCTGTTGAAAGGCCCAAAAAACGAAAACTTGCAGTTGCTGTTACTATAAATGATGATTCTTTGGAACCAACGTCTGAACTCTCAAACGTGATAAGATGTGAAATTTGACAACCTGGACCATCAATTGCGACAGCACCAATACGGACAGCTACAGCAAAGGCCGTTGCTAAATTGTCTGAAGTAATCAAAATCCAAAAACGTGTCGAAAATGAAAATGAAGAGCAAAGACACGGGCGGTTAGAAGATATGCGAAAACGACAATTAGAGCGTGTTAAAAATGAAAAAGAAGGGCAAAGACACACGCGGTTAGAACACATACGACACCGAACAAGTGATCAAAAATGACAATGAAGAGTAGCGAGTCAATGAAAATCAACCTGGACAGCGAGAATCAAAACGTTTCAAAATTGAAAATGATAGCCATGATGATTGTGTTTGGGATTTCGACATGGATTTGGTCATCAATACCTACCATAACTTTGTTAAAAAACAAAGGTTCGTCGATATATATTTCATAATGACGAAAAATAAGCCGAGGTGTAACGAAGCAAACAAATCGAAAATGATAGCGATGATGATTGGGTTTTGTGTTTTGACATGGATAAGGTCATCAATACCTACCATACCTTTGAAAATCAAAAGTATGGACTGCATAAATCGTTAAAAGAAAAAGATGTTTTTTCCACCACCTGAAAAATTAAAAGAAACCAAAGGTTCGGAGATATATCTTTCATAATGACAAAAGACAAGCTAAGGCAAAAGAAGAAGTTTTTGTCCCACCACCTGAACAATTAAAAGAGACAAAGGTGGTCGTCAATGCCTTCCATAGTTTGTAAAATCAAAAACCAGGACTAGATAAATCGTTGGAAGAAAAAGAAGTTTTTGTCCTTCCACCTGAACAATTAAAAGAAACAAAGGTTCGGCGATATGTCTTACATAATGACTAAAGACAATCCGAGGCAAAAGTTAAAGGTCCAATAAAAAAAAATGTAAGTTTACAAAGGTACCACTTCTAATTTAAGCTCCATTTGGACGTCAAGACATCAAGAAAAGGCTCAAATTTTCTGCGTTTAGAAGACAAGCGACAGTGAGAATTTAAGTATAGAAGCCTGCCACATGCCTCTTGCCTTTGTTAAAAAAAGCAAAGGTTCGGTAATAAGTATTTCATAATGATGAAAGATAAGCCAAGGTGTAAACAACCAAACAAATTCAAAATAATAGCGATAATGATTGGGTTTTGGATTTTCACATGGATAAGGTCGTCAATACCTGCCATGCTTTTGAAAATCAAAAATGTGGACTGGATAAATCGTTGGAAGAAAAAGAAGTTTTTTTTCTTCCACCACCTGAGCAATTAAGAGAAACAAAAAGTTCAGTGATGCGTCTTTCATAATGACAAAGGACAAACCAATGATATAGAAGAAGTTTCTGTGCCATCACCTGAACAATTAAAAGAAACAAAGGTAATCGTCAATGCCTTCCATAACTTTGAAAATCAAAAACCTGGACTAGGTAAATCGGTGGGAGAAAAAAAGTGTTTGTCCCAGCCACCTGAACAATTGAAAGAAACAAAGGTTCGGCAATATGTCTTTCATAATAACAAAAGACAAGCCGAGGCAAATTTTAAAGGTGCAATAAAAAAAATTACAACTTTTCAAAAACATCACTTCTAATTTAAGGTCCATTTGGACGTCAAGACATCAAGAAAAGGCTCAAATTTTCTGCGTTTAGAAGACAAGCGACAGTGAGAATCCATATATAGAAGCCTGCCGCGTGCCCGATACCTTCGTTAAAAAACAAAGGTTCGGTGATATGTATTTCATAATGACGAAAGATAAGCCGAGGTGTAACGAGCCAAACAAATTGAAAATGATAGCGATGATGATTGGATTTTGGATTTTGACATGGATAAGATCATCAATACCTATGATACTCTTGAAAATAAAAAATAAGGACTGGATAAATCGTTGGAAGAAAAAAGTTTTTGTCCCACCACCTGAACAATTAAAAGAAACAAAGGTGGTCGTCAATGCCCTCCATACCTTGTAAAATCAAAAACCAGGACTATATAAATCGTTGGAAGAAAAAGAAGTTTTTGTCCCACCACCTCAACAATTGAAAGAAACAAAGGCTCGATGATATATCTTTCATAATGACAAGAGACAAGCCGAGGCAAAAGTTAAAGGTCCAATAAATAATTTTACAAAGGCATCACGTCTAATTTAAGGTCTAAATGGACGTCATGACATCAAGAAAAGGCTCAAATTGCCTGCGTTTAGAAGACAAGCGACAGTGAAAATCTATATATAGAAGCCTGCCGGGGCCCGGTACTATGAAATATATAATATGTCATGACGTCACGATGATGTCATTCTTGATGTCATGACGTCCATTTGGACGTCATGACATCAAGAAAAGGCTCAAATTTTCTGCGTTTAGAAGACAAGCGACAGTAAGAATCTATATATAGAAGCCTGCCGCGTGCCCCATACTTCGTTAAAAAACAAAGTTTCGGTGATATGTATTTCATAATGACGGATAAGCCGAGGTGTAACGAGCCAAACAAATTGAAAATGATAGCTATGATGATTGGATTTTGGATTTTGACATGGAAAAGATCATCAATACCTATGATACTCTTGAAAATAAAAAATAAGGACTGGATAAATCGTTGGAAGAAAAAAGTTTTTGTCCCACCACCTGAACAATTAAAAGAAACAAAGGTGGTCGTCAATGCCTTCCATATCTTGTAAAATCAAAAAAAAAGACTATATAAATCGTTGGAAGGAAAAGAAGTTTTTGTACCACCACCTCAACAATTGAAAGAAACAAAGGCTCGGTGATGTGTCTTTCAGAATGACAAGAGACAAGCCGAGGCAAAAGTTAAAGGTCCAATAAATAATTTTACAAAGGCATCACTTCTAATTTAAGGTCTAAATGGACGTCATGACATCAAGAAAAGGCTCAAATAGCCTGCGTTTAGAAGACAAGCGACAGTGAAAATCTATATATAGAAGCCTGCCGGGGCCTGGTACTATGTAATATATATTATGTCATGACGTCATGATGATGTCATTCTTGATGTCATGACGTCCATTTGGACGTCATCACATCAAGAAAAGGCTCAAATTTTCTGCGTTTAGAAGACAAGCGACAGCAAGAATCTATATATAGAAGCCTGCCGCGTGCCCCATACCTTCGTTAAAAAACAATGGTTCGGTGATATGTATTTCATAATAACGGAAGATAAGCCGAGGTGTAACGAGCCAAACAAATTGAAAATGATAGCGATGATGATTGGATTTTGGATTTTGACATGGATAAGATCATCAATACCTAGGATACTCTTGAAAATCAAAAATAAGGACTGGATAAATCGTTGGAAGAAAAAAAGTTTTTGTCCCACCACCTGAACAATTAAAAGAAACAAAGGTGGTCGTCAATGCCCTCCATACCTTGTAAAATCAAAAACCAAGACTATATAAATCGTTGGAAGAAAAAGAAGTTTTTGTCCCACCACCTCAACAATTGAAAGAAACAAAGGCTCGGTGATATACCTTTCATAATGACAAGAGACAAGCCGAGGCAAAAGTTAAAGGTCCAATAAATAATTTTACAAAGGCATCACTTCTAATTTAAGGTCTAAATGGACGTCATGACATGAAGAAAAGGCTCAAATTGCCTGCGTTTAGAAGACAAGTGACATTGAAAATCAATATATAGAAGCCTGCCGGGGCCCGGTACTATGTAATATATATTATGTCATGACGTCATGATGATGTCATTCTTGATGTCATGACGTCCATTTGGACGTCATGACATTAAGAAAAGGCTCAAATTTTCTGTGTTTAGAAGACAATCGACAGGAAGAATCTATATATAGAAGCCTGCCCTGTGCCCCATACCTTCGTTAAAAAACAAAGGTTCGGTGATATGTATTTTATAATGACGAAAGATAAGCCGAGGTGTAACGAGCCAAACAAATTGAAAATGATAGCGATGATGATTGGATTCTGGATTTTGACATGGATAAGATCATCAATACCTATGATACTCTTGAAAATCAAAAATAAGGACTGGATAAATCTTTGGAAGAAAAAAGTTTTATCCCACCACCTGAACAATTAAAAGAAACAAAGGTGGTCGTCAATGCCCTCCATACCCTGTAAAATCAAAAACCAGGACTATATAAATCGTTGGAAGAAAAAGAAGTTTTTGTCCCACCACCTCAACAATTGAAAGAAACAAAGGCTCGGTGATATGTCTTTCATAATGACGAGGCAAAAGTTAAAGGCCCAATAAATAGTTTTACGAAGGCATCACTTCTAATTTCTGGTCTAAATGGACGTCATGACATCAAGAAAAGGCTCAAATTGCCTGCGTTCAGAAGATATATATATATATATATATATATATATATATATATATATATATATATATATATATATATATATATATATATATATATATATATATATATATATATATATATATATATATATATATATATATATATATATATATATAATCCAACATTGATGTGATTAAGGAGTCTCTAAACGTCAGAAATAAAACTCAACTAAAGACACACTACTTAAAACTGCTTTTCATGCCTTGACCTTTAACATTTGAAATCTGAGCTGGGAAAAATAATGAAGTGAAAAATTCAATGGATGAGTGGAAAAAATAGCAACATTACAACAAGCGTTGAAAATAGAGCTGAGGTAGATGTGTCCATGAGATTTAGCTCTGAATGGTGACACTTGTTGTTTGGAGTATGACTTTTTTTTCTTCAACGACATCTCTTCATGGTTATTCGCAACGTCCTGAGATATACGGAGTTTATTTAGAGGGCATTTTTCAATGATCTATCTACAGAATGAACGAAATAATATATGAGATGCTGAATAAGGGTGGTGTATTTTCTTTGTAGTGAGTTATTAAATACTGCTTAAATTTACTTAATGTATAGATAAGTATTTCACGTCATATGAGAATAAGAGGTTATTACTTTATTTGAAAAATGACTTTTATGAAAAGGTGTTTTTCCTCCTTCAGACGTTTAATTTGTTTAATACGTGGTTTAATTGTGTTTTTGCTACGGAAAGGACAAAACAAAAAACATATACTTAAAACTACATGATTTCCAAAGCAGAGACATCTGCACAGAGGGGGGTATACGGACCTGGCCCCCTTGAAATTTGGAAATTCCCTGAATTTCTTGCCACTTCATTAAAGTATGAAGCAATTTTTTAATCACCCCCCCCCCTAAAAAAAAACATCCTGCGTACCATCCCTGCCTGCCAAAGCAAAAGTGACTAAAACTTTGGTAGGTGAGTGGCAAATTCAATTCAATTGTGCATAAAAGCGGCTTTTGCTTCAAACGTGAAGAATAATGAAACAAAGGGGACGTGTCGACAAAAATATCAAACGCATATTCCATTTGCGTTTCCTTGAAAATCCTTGGATATCCTTAATGGGATATCCTTGGAAGTAAGTGAGTAGGGGGCTTTGTTCCCTCTCTTGAAGACCAAAAATATAGAAGGGCTCAAAATTTAATGCTTTTCAGAAACGTATAGCAGCTCTTTGGGGACTTTTTTTTCAATCTTTAGCTCCTTGTAGAAATTTTGACACTTCCTCCCCCTGGGAATGTTTCTATGAATGCCCCTGTGCTTAAGTATTTTCCATTGTAATTTAAATAATGTTTTTATGTAGCTAGGAACCATTTGTTAATTATAAAAATGGCAAAGTGATAGTAAAAAAAGTTTTATTATCCAGAATGATAACAAAGAAGACAGGCCTCAAACCAAAATTATTTTTTAATTTAATAATTTTACCCATGTCATATTTTGAGCTACAAGTTTACATGGGTATTTGCTGACTTATTTTATAATTACATTGAAGACCTGTCTGTACTCTACAAATAAATTCTAGATAATAATAATCAAAAGAAGGGCAGGATATGATTTAGTCCGTTCCTAGCCACCATGGAAGACTAAAAACATAACAAAATATAAATCATATACCCAGAAAAAAATATAATTTTTTTCTGAAAGAAAAGCCCTTTTATCCCTCTTAGATTTGAACTGCTTCCTCCTTGCTCAACCAAAGTTTTACTGGGAGTGTTTTCTAATTCTTTTTTTTTATCATTTCATAGCTCTTGTGTCCATAGAGTGAGAGATAGGGAATAAATCTCCCAATTCTATCATAACTTATTTTTTTATTGAATTCTTTTCCAAGGAGTTCCTACCAGACAGAGGACCACATTTTTCTAAGATTGCCAAATATTAAAGTCGAAATCCACTAAAATTCCCCTCCTAGGTAACAAGACGTTTGTCTTGCTTCTGATTGTAAAAAAAAGGTATACCGTTGATGCAAAATGTGAGTCCATGTTCTGGGCTGGCATTTTCATCATTCCTCTCAATATCACATCAAAAGCGCCAGGAAGCAAGAGCATTCCTGGTTTATTGAACGTCTTCTTCATTGGCAAAAGTCCACCAAAAATCGTATGAAAATCATCCATCCAAAGTCTGTAAGTTAAGGGTCTTGTTTAGCACTGGCTTAAGTACCAACAACATTGAAAACGAAACCTGATTGTTTGAATCGGTCAAGTTTGAATCGGAAAAAACGAGAATTATACTTTTGATAAGAAAGACCTCCACGTCTATTTATAAAGCTTTGTAGTAGCGAGTACTCACTCAAAAAGAAAAAAAAAAGAAAGAAAAGTGGGTGAAAATCAGCGACAAATGAGCTAAAGTTATAGGGCACCCAACAGTGAAGAAGGTGTCGCCCTCTTTTGAAGGTATAGTCTTATTTTGGTAATACACATGTTCTTAATGCTTTAATTTTCCAAATCAACTAGTTTTGCTTGTATATTTTCACGGCTCAACGTGTCAACACTGACATAAATATTATGCTGTAAAAAAAAAAAACTTCATAATTTTGAAACAACTAAAAGAAAAATCTTAGAAACTCGGGGTCTTCATGTGTGAACAGACTTAAGATGGTCCCGGGAGGGCAAAAAATGATTTATTGTGGTTTATTTGATTCTTTCAATAGAGCTTCTTCATCTTAAAAATTCATTAATATAAAAGTGAAGTTTTGAAGTGCTAGGGGCATGAATATTTAGCGATAGTTTAAGGGGTATTATGTAACATTTTTTGAAAACACATATTAAAACTCCATCCTCTTAAACAAAGCAGCTGCATTAGTTAGTGTGAACCGTTTGTTGATATTTTACTTGGTTTGTGAAATATTTTACAAGTTCCTTTTTGATCCAAAATTCAATACATCCTCTTTACTCGCAGAAATGAGCAGAAATCGCAGCTTTTGATATCAAAATTATTTTGCCCTATCCTGCACGCCTAAAAAATTCTTTTTTCACAGCCAATTACTTAATAATCACAGTAAAAAGAAAAAAGAACAACTTTTTTTCACGTTTCTTTATCTCACGTTTTTCACGTTTGGCAATACTGTGCTGATAAATGTGTATCTCCCGTGTAGCAAAAAACTATTCCCGCTTTAAACGCGTATATGAAAGCCTCGGCAAATCTTAAGGCTATTCTTGCGTCTGTTGTATCGAGTGGTTATGATTTCATAGTGGTTGGTAAGTTCAACGCAGATATTACTAGTCAGTCAGTTCGATCCGATATAGTCCTTGATGCTTTTCTGCTTATAAAATAGTCGAGAAAAGTGTTGATTATTCATATATTCACCAATATGGAAGTTTGACTAACATTGACAATGTAGTTTCCTCGCCAAATATTAATGTATCGACTGTTCTTGTTCATGAAGACGATTGTAATATTGACCACCTCCCGATTTCGTTCTCTGCTTCACTAGTCACTCTCCGTTCTAGTAGACCATTTACACAAAGTTCTAACAGGTTTTACAGTAATAAATGGAGAAGAGCTAATTTTGCACTTTATATTACTACGTTGTCCACGTTATTTGGTTCTATAAATGTTCCTTACCATTTGCTTCAAGTTACTGACCGTTTTTCAAATGATAAGCAGTCTCTTAATGATAAAGATCTTTATATCTTTATTATGATAAAATAATTTGGTGCTTAAAACAAGTAGAGACAACTGCTGCTCCTCTAGAAAAGATTAAAGTTAAAACTAGAAAACCAGAATGGGTTTTGGACCCAGAATTAAAAGTTGCAAAGAATAAAGCTAAGTTTTGGCTACGAATATGGGTGTCTTGCGGTCGGCCAAATCGAGGAGTTGTCTTCGATCTGAAGTAAAGTACCAACCGTGCATATAAGAAACATTTACGACAGTCTAGGGTATCTGGTTTTGATTTTCCTGTGTCGAGAAAGGAGAGGCCTCATATTATGAATTCGGATATGCTTAGCAGTGAGTTTTCTGAAAGTCCTATAGCAGTTCATACTTGGGTGTCGTATTATAATGACAATTTCGGTAAGGTGAACCGGGAAGGTGAAAAGCTTTTTAGTAATCTTCTTGTGTTGTGTTTGCCTAGTCGTATTTCTCAGAATAACGTATTACTGGTTTCTACTGTTGATATTGGTCAAGCTGTAAAGAACATGCAATCTAGCTCTGTTTATCAAGATGGAATTTCTTCTTATCATCTGAAAGCAGTTTGCCCGACTTCGATAGCTCACCTTCAGCTACTTCTTCAGATGTGTCTATCTGCTTCTATGGTTCCCGACAGTTTTCTCTGTGGCACAGTCATCTCGGTTTTGAAGCGTGGAAAAACTTCGTCAAGTGTAGTTCATATCGACCAACTACTGTTTCGTGTAATATTAGCAAAATTTTTGAACATATTTTTCTCCCTTTCATTTCAGAAAATGTTAGTTTTGGTGAAAACCAATTTGGCTTCCAAAAAAGGCTGATTGTCAGCAGGCCCATCGTGTTTTAGCTTCCATTCTGTTGCAATCTGCTAATAATAAATCTCCTCTCCATATCTGTGCTCTTGTTCTGTCGAAAGCTTTCGATAATATAGTCCACTCTCATGCACTCTATTCACTTATTCTAATGACATTAACCTTTCTATTGTTGTTTTTTTACGGTACTGGTATTCTAACTATTTTATTCGGGATAAATGTAATGGAGAAGTTTCCGATTCATAGGTGTTTCTTTGGCGTGGGGTCCATCAAGGTGGTGTGTTTTCTCCAACTATTTTTAAGTTATGTATTGCTCCTATCCTTTCATCTTTGCCTTCGACTTTCATTTCAGATGGAATCGATGTCTTGTATCTCACTTATGCGGATGATGTTCTCCTTGTCAGTTGTTCTAGGGCTGGGCTCTCACATGCTGTCAGCTGGACCTCAGACCAGTTCAGACGGATTGGGCTTATGCTGAACGTTGATAAGTGCGTATATATTTTGTTTAATTTGAGTGCGAGTATCCCTTTTAACTCTATGGTTTTTCTCTATTCCCCGTGTCTCTTCTTTCCGGTGGCTTGGTCTTCACATTACTAATAATCTTAAAACACTTCGGGCTCTGTCAGTTTCTAATGCTAAGAAAAAAATTGATAGGATATTCAAAAATTGTTGCAAATAGAGGGAGGTACAATATAAAAACGCTTGGGAAATTATATTCTTCATTTTGTGATCATTCTATTCTCTTTTGACCTGATTTTCTTCCAATTCTGAAGCCTAAGGATCTCAAATCTTTGCAGATTTATTTTTTTACATTTTTCTCAGTACCCTCTGTGCCTCCCTCCGTGGTTCCGCAACAGGGATCTAATACCGCGATTCGGCCAAACTGATTAATGGGAAAAAGTGACTGTGCTTGTGGGAAAGCTGTCAAGATCTGCAGGTCTTACTGCGCACCATTGTTTACGTCGTTTTATGTAAATAATTGTTCAGTGTGCATGTTTGCTTTTTAGTTTTTGTTTTTGATATATTCTACCTCTATTTCTCACAGTGGGTAATAAATGAATTATTACTATTGTTATTTTATGTTATTATATGTATACTACAGTTTTTTCTTTCTTTCTGTATAGCAATGATATAAAATCAGCAGCAGCAAATGGATTGAAACTCATCTTTTGTAAGATGTAATTCTTTTTTTCTGCAAAATAAAATACGTCGGCCGAATTACGCTCTTCCACAATCACGGCGTGTGGAAACTAAGGGTTAGACCAATCTGGATTGAGAAGCATGATCATTTTCTGGTATACAACTGGTAGCGACCGGTGAGAACTGGTTAGAGCGGAAAATAGTTAGCAAAACAAGACTAGGTGTATTTGGTTTACAATTGCCATAAACGAAAAAAGACGATCTTTTGAACACCTTTGCAAGTGCTAGAATTTTACGACCAATGTACGGACGGGATAGAATAGTCACTGTGATAAATTCTTATGGAAAGAAAGATTTTTCAAAGGTTTCATGAACTCTTGGGGATGGGGGAGAGGCGTGAAGTATGGGTAAGGGTGGGAGCATTTCCCCCCATCTAGATGTTTGCCCCACTAGATTTTGAAAATTACCCTTTATTGTATTTCCATTAGAAAAAGGATTTTTGATATTTGTGTTAAAAAAAAAAATGAAAAAACAAAATTACCCCCTTCCACAGACTTGAAAAATATATTTTACCCCTCTCCCCTAAAAGAATCGGGAATTTTAACGTGAAAATTATCGTGAAAATTAACATGAAATTATTAATCATGAAAATTAACGCTACTCGGATGGAATTACATTATTTTTGAAGGAAGAGGGGGAGACATAACAGAATAAGATAAGGTTTATTCACTATAAAATACACACATAAAATATTACTGAATGAGGTTTATTGTAAAACTTAGAAAGTAGTTTTAACGGTGAAGGAAAGGTTGACATCAATGTGGGCATTGATATGGCCAGATTGGTATAAGTTTATCCCAGAGTAGTTGATTCAGTTTTTGAAGTAACAATGTAAGTTTTAAAACAAATTGATTGCTAGAGGATAGGGCAACGGCAAGATTTTTCAGCTTCTGATACTGCTTTTATAAGGACAGAATCCGACAAATATAAAAATCATAGTAAAAATTGAAGAGCGTATTTTCTTGGATACTTGCCCCTATTCCAGACCCCTCAATTATTGTAATTATTCAATCTCCTAGAATCATTATTTCCTAAGAGCTTCGTCATACTTTATTAAGAGTTCAACCTAGATGTATTAGCTTGTGGCTCTTTTAGAAAATGTATCTCTTTAGTCGTGCTTCTTATGGCGATATCACATCGGCTAACTAGGGCTGTACTGCTGGTTCTTATGAGACTTTTAAGTCTGTAAACGTGTTTCTGATTAGTGGATTATTTCGTCTGACTTATCATAGACACAAGCTCAATACAAAAATTTCTCACTTGGCGAAGTCAACGACTCAGTAACCTACTGGGTACTTACTCGATATTATTTGATATAAGAGAATGACCAAATCGATATGCAGAAGTAGTAAACTCGTTTGTAACTGCAGTTTTGACATACTCATCATAGGTGCTTGAATAGCCTTCAGGTAGTGGCAGCAAACCATATTCTTGAGGAAGAGGTGTCCCTACAAAACAGAAGACGGTGTAATTATAAAACCAACATGTACTTTAGTTCGATTCAGAATTCTTGGTATTACTTTCTTAATTCAATTATTATAATTTATAACACTATTTGTTATTATCAAGTAGGCCTTATGGCAAGGGGCGCCTATTCATGAAACCGTAAGGTTGTGTGGGGGTTGAGCAAAACGTATTTTTCAAAATTTTTGGGGGATACTGTTGTTTTTCCATTTTTTCTCTGAAGATGTCCCCAAAAAAAGATTATTAGAATTTAGATAGGGAGGGGCAGAAAATTTACGGGGAATACCTCCCCCCCCCCCAATAGAAGCACCTTATTCACTCCCTCTAAAAAGGGCCAAGCTGGAAACTCTTGAACACAGGAGAGGAACAATATGCCTCCGTTTTGCAAAAAATGCAATAATAAACCCTCGCACGGAAAACATTTTCCCCAAAAGACACTCCCCATCCAGACACCGCCTGTCACGTACTGTTTCTGAACCCATCCCTATTTTGTCCCCCATCCGTTGTTTAACCTCCAGATATGAAAAAACCTTTGTCCCCTTCATTACTGATCAAATAAACCACTAGTTTTTTTGTTTTTTTTTGTACTGGTGATACCCATGCTGGTGTCCGTTTGACTCTTCCGTTCCCTCCCCTTTTTATATACTCTCTTTTAAACCTTTTTAACACTATTTTTATCTCAATTTTTTTTGGTTTTGTTTTAATTTGTGCCTTTTTAACTTTCTTACATTTGACACTTTTTGTTTTTTAGACTAATGAATGGCTTTGCCTTTCTGATATTGTTGTTTTTGGCATTGTTTAGCCAGTTTTTTAGTTGTTGTGCTATTTCTATGTCTTTTTTTATTATATGACCCCGAAATGCGAATTCGGCCCTTCGAGACTTGTGATAGTCATTTTTTGAAATAAATATCTTATCTTATCTTATAATACCCCTCAATGGAAGCACCGACTTATATCTTTGAGTTTACAATATTTTACTCTATTAGCATTGTGTTATGCGCTATAGTATACTAGTAATAGGAGCCCCGGCTTCACCCGAGCCCTGGCGCTCGGCAATCTTGTATATTTGTTTCTTGCTGTCGCTTGTCTTCTAACCGCAGGTAATGTGAACTTCTTCTTGGTGTCTTGGCGTTACCACAGGGTCGATACAATCACCCTGGGAAAATTTGAATTTGTCTTTAAATTTGTGACCTATCTAGATCGTTTTTGAGGCCAAAAATGTCAGTATGCCCGTTTTCAGAAAAAAAACTATTTAGCCGGAAAAATAGACGGCTTCGAGGAAAAATAAACAGAGTGTACAATACTTCCTTCTACACAGCATTATATGTTCGTCGTTCATTTTCAGGTGGTAGTAGAACTTTTAAGCTACGTTGTGTTTTAACTCGAGAAAACGGCACGTACAACATACCGTGATTAAAAAGAGGTATACGGAGGTTGACAACAACAAATTAAAAAATTTGCCCTTGTGATTTGTGTATTGTTACTGCAAATGGCCGTCGAAGTGGAAATTGATGTCATTGTACTGTACATCCAAGTTAATCTTTTACTGAAGTCGAGCGTAATTCGAGAAATATGAACTTCTTGTCCAGATTTTTCCCCAGTCCAGAATTCAGTAGCAAATAGACGGGATCCATCACCCATACCCTGTGAAATATCAAGTTATAGATTCGTTTGTAGAACTCGTTAGAGAGGGAGTGACACCGTACAAGAAGGTAAACCAATTTATATGGAAATTGTGGAGGTTGTATTACAATTTGACCATGCAAGTAGCAATCGCCAAATGAATCCCCTGCGTTTGCTACTCTTTCTTCAGGAAAAAAGAGGAGTCCACCGTGAATATATACAACATTAAAGGGTCCCAATAAATTATACACTTGCGTAGTTTAGACAATTATTTTTTTTAGCTTGATACTTTTTTTGCCATATTTTGTCCCGTCAAAAATTGCGACGGTGTTGTTCTTCTCGATTCTGTTTATCTTCTAACCAAATATTTTGTGTGTGTTTCATTTTTATTTTTTATTTTCTGTGATTGTCGCTGTCGCAAGTTTTCTAACAGAATATTTTTTTGTTCTTCGTTTTCGTTTAAACGTTTCCTAACCTGGGTGAGGGAGTTCACCTCTTTTAGAGCTTTGCAGCTGTTAGAGAAATCAAATCAAGGTCATCACTGTGGTCAATCCTTACAACATAGACAGCCCCAATTTTGAGTTTATATTCAGCTGGTATAAGTGGCAGTATGACATATGGGTAAAATTGAAGACGTGAGGAGACAGAAAACAGGCTTGCACGATGCCTAACGAGGTTAAAAATTCCTCTGAGAGACCATCCATGGTGTTTGTTCGGCTTCTGAAATGGTCCTACATATTAAAAATTATCACATCAATTTTTTTCATGAGGCCCTCGTGCTGTAGAAGGTGCAGTAAACCATTCCTCCAGATTAGGTTAAAGGAATGGCGAAGGTTCATAAGAGGTTATATAGGTATCTGTTCAAACAGTTAGTGGTAACGAACTGTAAGTAAGGAGCGACCCGGGTCAATAGTAACCGAAACTCTAAGAAACGGAATTTTGATACCAATAGATACATCAGAAGAATAAGATTTTTATGCTGATTTCAAATATATTAGTTTCATCAAGTTTAGTATTACCCATCAAAAGTTACGCGCCTGAGAAAATTTCCCTTATTTTTGGAAAAAAAGGGGAAACAACCCCTACAAGTCAAAGAACTTTAATGAAAATCACACCATCAGATTCAGCGTATCAGAGTACCCAACTATAGAGGCTTCAAGCTCCTATCTGCCAAAATGTGGAATTTTGTATTTTTTGCCAGAAGAAAGATCACGGATGCGTGTTTATTTTATTTTTTTCTCAGGGGTGTTCGTATCGACCCATTAGTCCTAGAATATCATGAGAGGGCTCATTCGAACGAAATTTGAAAGTTCTAGTGCCTTTTTCAAGTGACCAAACAAATTGGAGGGCAACTTGGCCCCCTCCCACGCTCATTTTTTCCCAAAGTCACCCAATCAAAATTTTGAGATAGCCATTTTGTTCAGCATAGTCAGAAATCTAATTAATATGTCTTTGAGGATGACTTAATCCCCCCCCCCAGTTCCCGGGGGAAGGGCTGCAAGTTATAAACTTTGCCCATTGCTTACATATAGTATTGGTTATTGGGAAGTATACAGGCGTTTTCAGGAGGACTTTTTTCTTAGTGGGGGGGGGGGGGGGTCGGGGTCGGAGTAGGGGTTACGGGGGAGGATCTCCTCATGGAGGATATTTCCTTGGGGGAAGGGACATTTCAATGAAGGGGTGCCAGATTTCCCAGCATTATTTAAAAAACGATCAGAAATTAAATAAAAAAAACAAGTTGTTTTCAACTGAAAGTAAGGAGCAACATTAAAACTTAAAACGAACAGAAATTTTTACGTATATGAGGGGGTTCGCCCCCTACTCAATACCTCGCTCTTTACGCTAAAGTTTTTTTAGTACTTTCAAAAGAGCTATCTATTCTAATTAACCGGCCTTTGTGATTCAGGGGTTTGTGATTCGAACAAAATTCGAACTTTAGCGTAAAGAGCGAGGTATTGACTAGGGAGTGAACTCTCTAATATACGTAATAGAAGCATATGAATACAGAAATTTGTTACGTAAGTTAAATTGTAAGTTACGTCAGAACAAAATTTCGAGAAAGCCAATTAGCCAAAAAAAGGAAAATTAACATGCGAATTTTGTTTTAATTATTCATCTACGGTGAGCTAAAATCAAAGATGCATTGATTCAAAAACGTTCAGAAATTAACTAAAAAAAACAAGTTTTTTTTAACTGAAAGAAAGGAGCGACATTGAAACTTAAAACGAACAGAAATTATTCCGTATATGAAAGGGGCTGTCCCCTCCTCAACGCCTCGCTCTTTACGGTAAAGTTTGAACTCAAAACTCTGTCTCAAAACATTATTTTTTAAAACAATAAAAACCTTTAGCGTAAAGAGCGAGGTGTTGAGGAGGGGACAGCCCCTTTCATATACGGAATAATTTCTGTTCGTTTTAAGTTTTAATTTCGCTCCTTACTTTTAGTTAAAAAAACTTGTTTTTTTAGTTAATTATCTTAATGAATCACTTCATTTGCTGACTGGCAGCAGAGATATGGTCGATAGTTGAGGAATATTTTCAAAAGCTAGCTTAAAATTCACCCAGGACGAGGCTGAAAGGGATTTGACTCCAGTTGGCTTATATGATACGTTGATAGAGTTCAGAAAGTATCTTTGGAGCTCACATTTTTAAGGTCCGTTGTAACACCAGCTACTCCTGGGATTTTGACTCACTTAAGGGACTCTAATATAGTATTGGTATCTTACCGTAGGTGGTAAAGGGTGTCTTAGATGTGGTAATGGTAGAGGTGGTACAGGGTGAATAATTGGAAAGAAGTTTAAGACGCTTGGTTCGATCAAATTCTAATTTTATAGCAGTTTTTAATATTATATCATTCTACATTACAAATATATTTTTAGTGAATTGTCATAATATTATTACATTATTATAATATTATTATGTCATTATGTTTGGTGTGCTTATAAAATTTGTAACTTCGTATTATTTTTATAAATCAAGAAGAAAAGAGAGACAGTGATTTGAATAGACGCTTATGTAACCATTTATGTTCAAATATTCACGCATTTTCAGCTAAGTATTTAGGTTATTTTTCAGGCTTCTGTTTATGCCAATGGTCTTGACAAACGTAAAATTAGAATAATAAAACTCCCACTATGTGTTCTTTCCGTACATGTATTAAAAGTAGGATCCAACTTTGGATACAAACATGTATCCAATTTGCTCAATATGTTTTATGTTCTCATTTCCCAAAAACAAATGTGGAAGGAGTAATCTACACGTAGGCTACTTTTTGTTTCCGACACAAAATTTGTTATTAAATTTTCTATGGATAGTATTATTTCAGTTCTAGTTAGTACAATTTTCCAGAAGTGCTTAAGGCAAAGAAATATTTCGAAGGTTCCAAAAGAGGAAAAAAAAGTGACAAGGATAGTGTGTTTTGAGCAATTTTCATTTTTTTCCTCTTCAAGTTTTTCCGTTTAAAATATTTCAACATTTTTTAATTAACCTGGTCTTAAACAAGACTAGGTTAATTAATTAAACACTTGTCAAAGCTCTTAGCTAACGTTAAAGCTCTTAGATTCCTTTGCTAGCCTTCATCGAGGCATCTTGTAAATAGCTTAAATTGACAGATCGGATCTTTACCCCTCGAAATAGCCTTTGTTTCTGTTCGAACAAAATGTTTTCCCATTTATGGTCTAAGACGTATCCTTGTGATCCAAGACTATACTAGGAGATACATTAGGTTGCTTGACTTACCCTTAAAAATCAAAAACTTTTCGTGTCTGACGGTATTTGTCTGTATTTTTACCATATTTTATAAGGGGGTAATCATGATAATTTTTTGGGTAAATTTTACTAGTGTATTTCTTACTCTCCGAAACTGAATTAGACGAAGACAATAGATATTAAGGTAAACAAACTTATGGCTGCTGCATAGGATTTTGCCAGACAAAAAATTCTCTAATGACAGAAAAAAAAACAACCATACTTTTCCCGGGATAGAGAAAAAGTCGCACTTCGTCAAGTGACAGAAAAGAGCAGTGACACTTTTTCTATTGACACTTTTGATGATGACTGAGGAATCAGTAACAAAATTAGCGATGACAAATTGTTTTTGCGGTAAACGGCTTGGAATTCCTGAGGAGGTAAGAAAACGCAAGATGTAATAGCTTTTTAAAGACAAAGGGTTTATCTCAATAATTCCTAACTTTTGATGGTAAGTATTTCAGTAGACTTACCAGTACCTGCGATCTGTTATATTTTTATTTTGTCCGAACTATAATATTTCTTATTTTGTTCAAATCTTCACACCCATCGTAATCCAAGCCAAAGTTTTCAGTTACTAATTAAATAAAAATTTTCCACAAAATAAGTTTTCCAAAAAAAGTAAAGAACTCCATTAAACCAAAAATGAACAAAAATAGAATCAAATAATCTACCAAGCATACAACTACTACAAATCAGTACTAATAAATAAATGAAACCTAGAACAAACAGAAATTAAAACAAATAACAGAGTAAAAAATAACAGAATATAATTTGTACTTTACAACAAAAATCAAATGAATTTACTGAAAAAATGTGCATTGTCAGTTTACTATACATATGCTGATATTTATTCCTTAAAATATTAATTAGTTTTTTTATTTATTAAAGTTATAAAAGTGAAAACATTTAAAAGAATTTTTTCAGTAAAGTACAAATTATATTCTGGCTTTCATAAGAACCTTAAATGCCTCAGGGGCATAACTTACAACGCTCGCCCTCAGGCTCTGGTGGTTTATATAAACCTCAAAAGCTTTGTTATATGATATTTGGATTATTTTGAATAAAAGGAGTGTTTCAAAATATCTATTGGATACATCTCAGGAAAACAAGACGTGTTTGTGCGTTTGTATGTGTGTGTGTATGTGTGGGGGGGGGGGGTAGCTGCGCTCTGATCACTTTGACTCTTAAAACGTGCACTAGAACTAATGATTACCAATCCAATGAATCCCCTCCAAAGCATATACGACCACCCTTTTATAAGAACCTTATATGCCCAATGGGCATAACTTACAACCCTTTCCTTGAGAGCTGTAGTGGGGATTGTCTTCTTCACAGACATAATTTCCAAAACCTTCAACTACGATAAATAAAATTGTTATCTCCAAATTTTAATTGCAGGCGTTAAGGCAAATGATGAGCGCGGATGAGGGAGGGCTGTTTGCTCTCAAATCTCTTTGACTCTTAAAATGGGCGCTATAATTTCCAATTTAAATCAAATAAGCCCACCTGATGTTTATTCGACCGTCCATTCCATAAGAACCATATATGCCCTCATAAAACAACTTACAACCCTATCCCCAGGGTGCCGGGGGGGGGGGCTGTGTCATCCCCAGAGACATTATTATATGTTGTTTGGACTATTCTGAAAAAAATCACTATCTATAATTTCAATCAGATGCGATTGGTGAAAGGAAAGGTTGTAGGGGAGGGGCTAAACGCCCTCCATCACTTTTGACGCTTAAAATAGAACTAGAACTTCCAATTTTCAACCAAATGAGCCTCTTCTAAAGTTAAACAACCATCCCTTCCATGAAAACCTTAATTACCCCCTTGGCATAACTTACAACCCTTTCCCATAGTCTCTGGGGTTTGTTTCAAGCCCAAAAGCCTTGTTATATGATAGTTGAGTGTGTGTGTGGGGGGGGGGGGTAGCTGTCCACCGATCACTTTGACTCTTAAAAAAAGCACTATAACGTCTGATTAACAATCCAAAGAGGCATCTCCGAAGTTTATATGACCACGCTTTCTATATGAACCTTATATGCCCCCAAGGCATAACTTACAACCCTTGCCCTGAGGGCTGGGTATTTGTTATCCTTAAGGACTTAATTTTCGGACCTTTCAATTATCTTGAACAAAATGGCCATCTAAAAATTTTGATTGGAAATGTTTGGGCAAATGATGGGCGTGGGGGGGGGGGTCTTATTTCCTCTCATCACTTTTCACTAATAAAAAAGGCACTAGTCTTCTCAAATTCCAATCGAATGAGCCCTTTTTGAAGCTTCTACGACAACACTTTCTATAAAAACCTTATATGCCCCAAGGCATAACTTACAACCCTTGTTCTGAGGGCTATGAGGGGGTGGGTTGACATCCTCAAAGATATAATTTCCAGACCTTTCAACTACCATGTACAAAATTGCAGTATCAAAATGTTTATTGGAAATGTTTGGGGAAACGATAGGCGTGGGGGAGGGGGAGGTGATTCTCCTTTCGATTACTTTGACTATTAAAGGGCAATAGCCCTCACAATTTCCAACCGAATGAGCCCTATTTGAAGTTTTAACGACAGTGCTTTCCAAAAAAAACTTACATACCCCCAGGGCATAACTTACAACCTTAGCATAAATAACAACCTCTTCCCTGAGGGCTGTGGGGGGAGTGTCTTCCACAAAAACATATTTTCTATCTGGAAATCAACTACGCTGAACAAAATGCCTATCTCAAAATTTGACTGGATGTCTTTGGGGAATGACGGGTGGGGGGGGGGGCGGCTAGTTGCCCTCCAATCACTTTCAAATATTAAAAAGGGCAACAGTCCTTTCAATGTACAATCTAATGAGCCCTTTTTGAAGTTTTACGACAACGCTTTCTATAAAAACCTTATATGTCCCCAGGGCATAACTTACAACCCTTGCTCAGAGGCATATGGGAGGGGGTGTCATCCTCAAAGACCTAATTTCCAGAACATTAAACTACGTTGAACAAAATGACTAAATCAAAATTTTTATTGGATGCGTTTCGGGAAATGGTGGGGGTGAGAGGTGGTTTATTTGCCCTCCAATCGCTTTCGACTATTAAAATGGAACTAGCCCTTCGAACTTCCAATTGAATGAGCCCTTTTTGAAGTTTCTATGACAACGATATCTATAAAGACCTTATATGTCCCCAGGGCATAATTTATAACCCTTGCCCTAAGGGCTCTGGGTGGAATGTCATCCTTAAGGACATAATTTTCAGACCCTTCAACTACGTTGAAGAAAATGGTTAT
This sequence comes from Artemia sinica, assembly GCA_027921565.1. Taxonomy (NCBI): domain Eukaryota; kingdom Metazoa; phylum Arthropoda; class Branchiopoda; order Anostraca; family Artemiidae; genus Artemia; species Artemia sinica. The sequence continues at coordinate 68,749,201 of CM051264.1, forward strand.
TTGTTATTTTGGTTTTTTCTATGTTTCTTTTGTTTTTTTTATATTACTTTCGTTCCGTTATATGATTGAATATTTGGGATTTTTGTTGCTGAGTACAAGTTCTGCCCTACAATGTGCGTTGAAATTTGATAATGGTATTAAATAAAGAGAGACTGGCGCTGCTTGAGAATAGTCACGTAAAGTTTGCGGATCGAATGAATGAGACATTAAATCGAGAGTTTGATGGAGATGGAAATAATCAGGTTTGTTTGGAAAATTCTAAGTATGTATTTGCAAGTGATCTTAAGGATTATGTGACGCGGCGGGGGCCACAAACTCTGCATATATTACATCTAAACTGCCGGGGGTTAAATAGTTCTCTACATTATATTTCAGAATTGTGTTCGGATCCGAATTTTGATGTGGTGGCGTTGACTGAGACATGGCTTCGGAACGATAATTCGTCTTTGTTAGATATTAATGGTTATGAATTTATTAATAGGAATAGGGAGACTCGACAGCATGGAGGATTAGCAGTTTATATTAAATCAGGTTTTGCAGTTAAGACTAGACAGGATATTTGCATTTATCGTGAAATGATTTTTGAGTCAATGGTGTTGGAAATAAGTAGAAATGGATCCAAGTTTTTGGTTCTTATTTTGTATAAGCCGCCTTCTGCTTCAGAGATAGAGTTTTTAGAGTTATTGGAGCAGCAATTGGAAATGTTGAATGTATCAGGTTGCCCAAGTTTCATAGCGGGTGATTTTAACATAGATATGATGGTACTTAGTAATCGTGCAACTACTAGTTTGTTAAATTTAATGTCTAGTTTCGGATTGTTCCCAGGTATAAATATTTGTACAAGGATTTGTAACACGTCAGCTAGTTTAATTGATAATATATTCACGAACGTGAATTTTTGGAAACCAGGAGTGCTGGTAAATGATGTTTCAGACCACTGTGGAGTGTTTCTTTCTGCTGAAGTGGACCATAATTATACAGCTGGGAGTTTTTGTAGCCCAATTGTACCGACTGTGGACGCGGATTCTCTTGTACGATTTAAGAATGAATTAGAGTGTATGGATTGGGAGTTTTTGAATGCAATAAGTGATCCGGATCTTAAATTTTGTAAGTGGTATGATCAATTGTGTAGTAGTCTAAGAGAAAATTGCCGGATGCGTAAAAAAAAAAATAAGAGTAAATATGATTCTGCAAGAAAACCGTGGATTACCAGTAGTCTTCTTAGATCTATGAAAAGGCGCCATGAATTATATAAAAAGAGTATAATTGAGGCAAGCATACTAAACCAGCAAATTTATCGTAAGTATAATGTTGCTTTAAATAAATTATTGAGGAAGGCTAGAATTGAGTATTTAGCTAAAGAATTTAAAAAGAGTGAGGGTAACCCGGCAAAGACGTGGAGTCTCCTCAGGCCTCTTATTGGCAAGAGAAGAGTTACGTTGCCAAATCTTCAGTCAGATCAAACTCCAGTTCAACTTTCCAATCAGATGTGTGATTATTTTTCTAGTGTAGGTAATAATGTTGCCGGATCTATTTATTGTGATAGGAGTGATGGTACTTTTGATCAATATCTTCCTCCCAGTTGTGATACTTCTATTTTAATGACTAAAGTGACGGAAAGTGAAATAACAGATGTAATAATGGCTATGAAAAATAAAGCTTCAGGTGTTGATCTAATATCTATAAGAGTGCTAAAGTTTGTTCTACAATGTGTTATTAAACAACTGGTTTCACTAATAAATGGTTGTTTTAAAAGTGGTGTGTTTCCAAAGTGTTTGAAACGAGCGAAGATTGTTCCAATATTTAAGGGGGGTGATAAAAATGATATAAGTAATTACCGTCCCATTTCGCTGCTACCAGTTATTGCTAGAATTTTCGAGAAGCTAGTATATATAAGGCTAGAAAAGTATCTTGAAAAGAATTTATTTTTTTATCAAAATCAATTTGGTTTCAGAAAAGGTTATTCTAGTGAGCATGCAATGTTGTTTTTGACTACATATGTTAATGATGCATTAGACAATAACCTTAAAGTTGCATCAATTTTTCTGGATATTGCGAAAGCGTTCGACACTGTATCTTATGATATTTTGTTAATGAAGTTAGAAAATTGTGGTATTAGGGGAAATGCTTTGAAGTTGTTAGAATCATTCTTAAATTCAAGGTCAATGTTTGTGGAGGTTAATGATGCACGTTCTGACAGTAGATTTATAAATTGTGGAGTTCCCCAGGGATCACCCCTAGGCCCACTTTTGTTTTCTATTTATATAAATGATTTGTCAAGTGCAGTTGATGGGTTGTATACTATTATTAAACCTCCTCTAGAGGCACTTAAACCTAGTAAAGCCCTAGTTATGTTTGCTGACGACACGAAATTAACCGTATGTGGTAGGACTGAGAATGAATTGATGTCGCAATTACGAGAAGGTTTTAAGAATATAGAAAGGTGGATGAGAAGTAATAGGTTAAAACTTAATTGTAATAAGTCTAGTTTATTGATATATAGCAGATCTCCAAGTTATTACCCATGGGTGAATAACTTAAGTAATGGTACATCAATGATTCCACGAAAGAGGAGTGTTAGATATTTGGGGATTATTATTGATGAAACTTTAAGTTTTGTAGATCATATTGATTGTGTGTCTATGAAACTTGCACGTAATGTTGGAATTATGCGTAAACTGAAAAATTTTCTCCCAACTAGTATATTAAGATTATTGTATTTTTCAATTGTACATCCATATCTATTATATTGTTCTTTAGTATGGTCGTCTACTTTTGGAACGCATCTTCTGCCCCTGCGTGTACTACAAAATTCGGCAATAAGGCTTTTGATTGGTAAGGATAATAGAGGATCATCTGTTCGTAATGAGTTTATGACGCTGAAGATTCTACCGGTATCGGGTCTTTTTAAATTTTATAAAACACAGTTCATGTTTAAGTATCTTTATGGTAGTGTTCCTGTTTGTTTTAAGGGAATGTTTGTGAGTGGGGGTGATGTTCATGAGTATGGAACTAGAAATTTGGAAGAATTTCGAAGACCGATTCCGCAAGCGACAAGATCATTTTTTTCTATCCGTCATGCCGGTCCGAGTGCTTGGAATAGTTTACCAGTGGAACTTAAATGTGTGGATGACCTGCTGCTGTTCCGTAGTTTATTGAGATCGTATTGTTTAGTAATTTATTATTTTTAATGAATTGGCTAAAAAGGGGGGGGGGGGTACGTGATTATTGTCGAGTGGCTCCGTATAGTATGTTAGTACTAGTTTTTGAGTTGGAGGGCAGAACTTGTATTTGTATTCATATTAATTGAAAAGAGTTATTATTTTGGATCTTATTTTGTTATTATGATTTTTTATGCGTCTAGAAGGGATTACCCCCGCACAAGCTTGCTTCTGGGGGTATTTTGTTTGTTTGTTTTTTATGTATATAGTAAAATAAATCCCAGTTATAAATTGAAAAAAAATTGAATTGAAATTGAAAATATGGATTGGATGTGTTTAGGGAAATGGTGGGTGTGAGAGGGGTGTTCGTTGGCTTCCAATCACTTCTGGCCATTAAGAAGGGCACAAGTCCTTTTAGTTTCCAATCGAATGGGCCGTTTTTTGAAGTTTCTACGACAACTCCTTCGATATGAAAAGCCCTGGTGTACAAAAAATACATTGTGCCAACATCTTTCTTTACTTAATGAAGAATAAGGAACAATGTATGTTAATTTGCTAATAATTTCAGATCATTTAAAAGATGGCATAGATTACAAAAGCATGGTGGGTACATTTGGGTTTAAGTTCACCCTCCCCAAATGTCCTGATTTTTATGAATTTGTCCATTGTTTACCATCTGTTTTTGTAAGCTATATTTTTTGGTTATGACAAACTTAACCTCCCTCAAACTAACCCATCCAAAATTCGCACCTGAGAGTGTAAATGATTGCACTTCTCTTGAAAGTAAATTATTTGTAAATTCATTTTTACTTATTTAAGACGAGATCTTAGAAACTAATTGGTTGCCCCATAATCATTTTGTTCCATTGAAAGTATTGTTCTTTTTCAGAACAATGAAATAATAAATAACGAATAATAGCGTAGAAAACCATAGAGCTTAGAAGAAGAATAAATTTTTAGCTAAGACGAAAATGAAACAAGCATTGAAACTAAGAATCAGAAAAAGACATACCAAGTACAGTAGGCAAATATTCATTATAAGTTATGTGCTGGATAATGGCACCAACAATTTTCCTGGTTTCCTGATATAAGCACTCATCATCCCAATGGGTGTTCAGCATTTCCAATATTCTTGAAATTCTATTGTGTGTTCGAAGCAGTAAGGTATGGATTACTGTAAGTCCCACGTACTGATTTCCTCTGCTATCACCTAAGAAAAAACAGGCCTAAACAGTCCTGCAGCAACTATAGCCATCAGCAGTAAAGCAATTTATTTTAATTCGGAAACTAGGTAGCCCTATGCCTCTTTTTGGTAATTCAAAGCGACTTAAACCAAGAGATATAAAAATAGAAGATATACAAATTAATAAAAAGCTCATTGATGAGATATACTACCAATACTAACATGTCACTGCAGCACCAAACTGTCTGAGGCCAGCACAGCTGCATATTACGCTCGTCCTCCAGTCCAATCTATTCAAAGATTCCCTCTTTATCCCCTCTCAAGAAGTTCCAAATTCCTTTAAATCCTTTCTTACGACATCTTTTCACTCCATTCGGGGACAGCCTGCTTTTTGTGTGAAGCAGAAGTAAAAAATAAACAAGTATAACTAATGGTTTTTGGCTTTTTACAATAAGTCTCTTAATTTTGATGCGTAACGCTAAAATGACCCGGTTTTCAAGGAGGCACACTTGTGCCTCTATAAAGAGGCGACCCACCACAATGTTAAACGATTTCAGGTCCTAGAGGTCGCAAAGAGACGGCGATAATCGCATTTTGTAGCCCAAGCTCAAACTAAGAAACTTGCAAAATTTCATCCTCCTCCGACTTTATCTTCATGGGGTAAACTGGGCCGGAAGTTTGGACCCTTCCACCACAGCCCCCCTTTAACGTTGTCCGATTGGGCTGAAATTTAGAGGTTAAGCTTTCCTAGGGCCCGGGAGCTTATCCTCGAAATCTCAGCTCAATCCGATCACTCCTTCCCTGTTTTCAAAAAACCAAATATAGCCACTTAAAATTCATCATCATCATTTCTTTTTTTTTTCTTAGCCACGCCTACAGGCCACAGTTGGCAACGGATCCGGTTGAATGAGGACTCATTCGAAGCAGAATTCGACCTGTTAGGGCCTTTTGATATTTTCAGACCGAAAAAATTATCCCCCGAATTTACATTTACGAAAAACCTCGTTTTCCTACATTAGCCCATGTTAATTTTTCCCACCACAACCCCCCTTTAACGTTGTCTGATCGGGCTGAAATTTAGAGGATAAGCTTTCCTGGGGCCTGGGAGCTTATCCTCGAAATTTCAGCTCAATCTGATCACTCCTTCCCTGTTTTCCAAAAACCACATATCAAGATTTTTGGGAATTTGCTTGCGTCAAAAATAGCTTCCATTTGCTAAACAACAATTACTATTGTGTTTGTATAGTCCAGCGGTTGATAGTCCAGACTATCAGGCGGAAAACCCGGGTTCGATTCACCTATAGAGCAACTTTTTTATATACTGAATTTAAACTTTTAAAATAAACTCAGTTTCTTTTTTAAATTATTTGAAAAAAATTACGTTTTCCAAAGAGTTAAAGAGGCTGAGTTACAAGGTCGACACTTAAAACGTACAGGGATTAGGAGGCACAGTTGGGGGGCTGTTAAAGAGGCTGAGTCACAAGTTCGAACCTTAAAACGTACAGGGATTAGGAGGCACCCTGTACGACGTGATTTGAGTATTCAGGAATTAAAAGCCTTAACACAAGAATGTTCAAGAGCGGGGGGTTTGGGGGGCGGCAGCCCCCAACTTTAACTCCTGACACGATCAGCTAACAGTTAGTCAAGCAATAATAAGTAATAAACTGTACAAAAACGTGCAGAAATTATTTGAAAAAAAACCACGTTTTCTAAAGAGTTAAAGAGGCTGAGTTACAAGGTCGAACCTTAAAACGTACAGGGATTAGGAGGCATAGTTGGGGGGCTACCGCCTCCCAAACCTCCTGCTTTCGCAGCCTTTAAATATAAAAAAAAAATTCTTTAAACTGAAAGTAAGGAGCGACATTAAAACTTAAAACGAACAGAAATTATTCCGTATATGAAAGAGGCTGTGCCCTCCTCAACGCCTCGATCTTTACGCTAAAGTTTTTATTGTTTAAAAAAAAGAGTTGTGAGAGAGTCAAACTTTAGCGTAAAGAGCTAGGCGTTGAGGAGGGCACAGCCTCTTTCATATACGGAATAATTTCTGTTCGTTTTAAGTTTTAATGTCGCTCCTTACTTTCAGTTTAAAGAAATTTTTTTTTATATTTAAATGCTGCGAAAGCGGGGGGTTTGGGAGGCGGTAGCCCCCCAACTATGCCTCCTAATCCCTGTACGTTTTAAGGTTCGACCTTGTAACTCAGCCTCTTTAACTCTTTAGAAAACGTAGTTTTTTTCAAATAATATACAAATAGACTACCATGAGGCTGTTCTATTTCAGCTTAATATGCTCTTGTTCCTCTTTTGTAAAACAGCAACTTTCGTCAAAGAACAATACAGCCTTGCCATCTACCACATATACTTAAGACATATGTGATAGGGCCACAGTATAAAGACATTTGTTGAAAATTCAAGTTAAGATTGGTGTATAATTCCGCTTTTTATTCCACAGTTGTACTACTACAGAAGTGGAGAATGGGAATGGCAATCCTATAACAACATTAACTTTTGTCCAGTAGGCCTATTGTCTACTAATACTATGTTCATTTGTTTTTTTTTTGTTTTTTTTTATCTTTGGTCAGATTTATTATACAGATAGGAAAACTAGTCTTCCAGCTTTTTATTACATATAATTTTAGAAAAAAGATGCAGCTTAAATCTTTGTTCGTATTGGTTAATCATAAAAGCTTAGTATGACCAGTTGCAAATTACCGTATTTTGCACGAATATTAGTGCTTAATCATGCATAATTTTTTCCACACTAGTTGTTAGGTAAATGCTACGACAGATCGCTTAGTATATTTTCCATTTTCAAAGTAACTTGGATATATTCTACAGATGCGTCGGCTTGTATTCCACGAAGGAGGTTGGACGTCTCCTTGGTACTCAAATGCTAGAAAACGCACATTAAAACGTATATTTTTCAAACGCTTAATATCCCAGTTTAGTCACTATTTATTCCAAAACAGATATGTCAATACACTTTTTTAGATGGGAGAGGGGCTAGGATCTTAAGATACATAGACTCAGGCCATGTCAATGATCACACAAAACTTACCAGTTATAAAGCATCCTTCTTCGGGTACACCTAGGCAGCCATCCTCTTTTTTCATAACAGGAGGAAATTCTTTTCCGCCTACCAAGGTGAACTTCAGCCTCCCTCCTTCATGCTCTCTTAGTTCTTCGTTTTCTTCGTAGCTTGAACCATAAACGGTTGATCCATCCAAGTAATGGGTCACCTGGTTTAGCTGAAAAATACAATGGATTTAACGAACATAGACTCATGCACCCTTCCTCGGGTACACCTAGGCATCTATTTTCTTTTTTCATAACATAGAAAAATAACAAAAGAGCATACACATGGCTATTGGTCAGGAATTTTCCAATCAGTAGTAAAAATCGTAGAAAAATAACAAAAGAGCATACACATGGTTATTAGTCAGGAACTTTCCAATCAGTAGTAAAACCTCTTTGTGGAACCATAAACCATTGAACCGTGGTTGATCCATCCATGTAATGGGTCACCTGGTTTAGCTGAAAAATACAATGGATTTAAGGGACTAAAACACTCAACCTAATCCTTGACACTACTCTCTGCAGGACCAAAGACTAAAACGCTTTCGATTAGAGAGGCAGAGGTACTTGGCATTGGCAGTTTGAAAGATGTTATGTAACATTTCAATTTATATTTTTACTCCAAGCTATCGGTCTATCAGAGTTAACACAATAGCGTTAATTTAGTAAAAAGTGAAGCGTTTCTGAAGTATTATTCATTTTTGTTTATTTTTAACCGAACCATTTCGTGCAGAAAGGGCCCTAGAGAATGGTCAGATAGCTAAATCAATTAGAAATTGACAGCTCGAATGCCGTTTCAAGGGCCAAAAGAGTTTTTACTAAAATCCACTCCATTTGTGTGCTCTTTTTCACCCCCGGGTACCCCATAAACTCCATGAAATCACTTAGAAATTTCTACATGGCATTTTGATAAAAGCAGTCAAAAGTTTCACTAAACATCCTCCAAGGACGGTATGAACCACACAGCTTCAGGGGTAAGGGTCTTAAATTGAGTAACTTATCCATTGCTCATAATTTGAGTTTATGGTAAAGCCAAGATAGGCATGTTTGACTTTGGCTGTCCCATTGGCTTGGAAATTTCAAAGTTTATTCCCTGGGCTGACGATCCCTAGCATTTTGTTGGGACGTTCAAGGGCACCTGGCGGCCTTAAATTGACTTATAAGATAGAACTTTTTTTCGTCGGTTTAAAAACAACATCGGTTGATCCATGACTAGGGGGATTCGCAAAAAGTGAAATGTTAGGCGTGTGGATTTCCAAAAAAGGCCAAGACAAAGGCCAGAAAGCTGTTTATGATGAACTTGAAACTCGTATCAATAAGCCCTTAGAACAAGGGCAAAACACAAGTCACAAACAACAAATATTGATTTTCCCGGGAAAAGGATCTGAAAAAAGCCAGAAAATAACTTTTTCGAAAAGCTTGAAATTTAAATCCAAAAGTCCCTGGACCCCAATATAGAAAAATGAATTGGGAACAGTTTTGGCAGTATCAATTCGTTAAGTCAGAAAATTAAGCCAACCGTTTAGACATCCGTTTGTGATATCCGTTACTTTTGAGTTTGATACGATATTTAATTTTTATTTCTGTTCGTTTTAGATTTTATTTTCTCATTTATACTAATTTCTGATTTTTTAGGTTAGAATTATTTTTTTCCTATATTTATGCCATTTTAAGTTTTAAATGTCAAATTATTTTTCTTTCAAAACTGCTTTTGGAAATAATTTATTTTTAAATTTATGCATCTAAGAGTAATTAGTTAAATCATATTTGTAGTAACTCGATTGTCTATCAAGCTGATTCTTGTTTTTAGTCTTAGAAATACGTTGTAACGTATATGCTGGACTTCAAATTACGTTATGCGACATTTTTTATTGTTTAGAACTTCAGCCCTTCCCTTTAAACTGAAGAAGCTCTATTTGATTGGCTTTTCTTCCGGCTTGTTTTGTTTTTAAGTATACATTTATTTTCTTTCCCCTAAACGTACTATATTCTCTTGTATCGTTAACAGAAATCATAGTGAAGTGAAGCTTTTGATATCAAATTTGATTTATCATATCTTAGATATCTAGAAGCACCTTCCCTGTAAGGATAAGTGGCTCATAATATCAGTAATAAACACCCGAAACATATTTTTCAGTTTCTCGCTCTCTTGCCAAACCTTTGTTGTGTGGAATTATGCCTTTTTAATTACCCTCAGAGGCATAGGTAGGTATTTCAATGTCCCATGGGAATGGGAGGTTTAAGTCCCTCCTTTCCTCCTAAACATGTCTTTTGAATTTGCCTCAGCTATCAAAAGAAAGTTGCCTTGACGATTTCGATTGTTTTGGGACCAAAACTTACTTCTGAAATTGTTCTGATCGATAACGATGCCCGTCTTCACAGTTCTCATATAACCAGTTGCTGGAGCAATTTAAATAGTACATTTTCGGGCACCCGCCATGTAGCCCTGACTTAGCACCGGACAAGACCTATCTTTTCCCCGAATTGAAGAATTGGCTTTTGTTCTTAGAGTTCTGGTTACTGTTAGCAATAGTCACTCCTTTTAAACAGCGAGTTATTGCCATCTGTATGTTGATGTTAGCAAATCACCTAAAACTTTTTTTTTATTCATTTATTATTATAGTTTTAAATCTTGGGATTAATTACAGTTGTCATAAAGCTTACTTAATGAATTCTTTTTCTCTCTTTCCTTCTGTCTCTTATTTCCTTTTTCCATTTTTACGAGTAAATGTTTTACATATTATCTGTTTAAACGTTTAATAGTTTAATGTTAAGACTTGTTTCATTATCCCCCTTCTTAGAGGCCATGGGGTATATATGGGGTATTGAGATTGTGTTATTGAATGTTTTTTGTTATTTTTTGGTTTAAATATACCTTATTTTTTCTGCCAAGTAACTGTCACAACTCACATCAAGTCATTGATGGCAACGTTTGAGCGACCCTTCTCAATAGTAACCGAAACTCTAAAAACGGAATTTTAATACCAACAGATACATCAAAGAATTTTTATGCTGATTTCAAATATATAAAATTCATCAAGTTTAGTGTTACCCATCAAAAGTTACGAGCCTGAGAATATTTGCCTTATTTTAGATTAAGGAGGGGAACACCCCCTAAAAGTCATAGAATCTTAGTGAAAATCACAACATCAGATTCAGCGTATCAGAGAACCCTACTGCAGAGGTTTCAAGCTCCTATATGCAAAAATGTGGAATTTTGTATTTTTGCCAGAAGAAAGATCACGGATGAGTGTTTACTTGTTTTACTTTTGTTTGTTTGTTTTTTCTTCCCAGGGATGATCGTATCAACTCAGTGGTCCTAGAATATCGTGAAATGGTTCATTCGAACGAAAATCAAAAGTTCTAGTGCCGTTTTTACGTGAACAAAACAATTGGAGGACAACTAGGGCCCCTCCTAAGCTCTTTTTTTCCAGAGTCACTGGATCAAAATTTTGAGACAGCTATTTTGTTCAGCATAGTCGAAAAATGAAATAACTATGTCTTTAGGTGTAAATTGACCCCCCACAGTCCCAGGGGGAAGAGCTGCAAGTTGTGAACTTTGCTCATTGTTTACATATAGTATTTGTTGTTGGGAAGTATACGGCCATTTTTACTTCTTTTTTTGGGGGGATGTTGTGCTAGGGATGGATTTCTAAGGGGAGAATCTTCCTTGGGGAGGGAAATAACTGGGGAGTGAATATTCTAGGGTAAATTTTACACCGGGGGGGGGGGGGGGTTGACAGAATTACTATACGAAATTCTATTTAATTGTCTTACATTCTCTTTGCCAAATTTTTTATATGGCGATGTTCCGGGGGAATTATCCAGAGGTTTGTTTCTGCGCGATTTATTTTCTGAGAAATAATTTCCACGGAAGGGGGCATTTCTGCAGTGATTAGAGGATAAAGTCTTATTCCAATGAAGAAATGCCAAGGAGAATTTTTCCAGTGTGAATTCTTCACAAGCAATTTAACAGAGAGGGGGGGGGGATTCTCAGCGAAGAAGGAACTATCTGGAGAAAATTTCACGGGGGGGGGGGGATGCACTTTACGTTGAATGAAATTTCCACGGAAAAGTTTTCCGTGAGGGGAAATGTATAGTTCATAGAGGGTGAGCCAGATTTACCGGCATTAGTTGGCATTATTTAGCAGAAATTATGCCATATATGAAGGGTTGCCCCCTCTTTAATACAGTACTCTACACGCTTAAATTTGACTGTTTACTAAAATTGAAACACAGGGGCGATTTAATTAGAATAGGAAGCTTTTTTAAAAGAGCTAAAAGCTTTAGCGTAAACAGCAAGGTATTGAGGAGGGGGGCGACTCTTAGTATTCGGGATAAATCTACCGAAATTAATATGCAAATTGTGTTTTAATTTTTCATGTATGGCGAGCCAAAATCGAACTTGCATTTGTTGAAAAACGTTCAGAAAATATAGGCAGGCCATTCGTGCTGCCTAAGTAAAGAACGATGTTGGCACAATGTATTATTTATTTTTGGTCTTAGACCAGGGCACTTCGTATCGATGGAGTTGTAGTAGAAAGTCCGAAAAGGGCTCATTCGATTGGAAATTGGAGTTCCTTGTGCCCTTTTAAATAGCCGAAAGTGATTGGAAGGCAACTAACACCCATTCCACGCTTCCATTTCCCCAAACCCATCAAATCAAAATTTTGAGATAGCCATTTTGTTCAGCGTAGTTGATTTCCAGGTAGAAATTAAGTTTTTGAGGAGGAAATTCCCCCACAGCCCTCAGGGCAAGGGTTGTTAGTTATGCCCTAGGAGATGTTGGCCCAATGTATTATTTATTATTTTTTTCCTTTAGACCAGGGCACTTCGTGTCGAAGAGGTTGTCGTAGAAACTTCGAAAAGGGCTCATTCGATTGGAAATTTGAGTGGCTTGTGCCCTTTTTAATAGTCGAAAGCGATTGGAAGGCAACTAACACCTCTTCCACGCCGACCATTTCCCGAAACACACCCATTAAAATTTTGAAATAACCATTTTGTTCAGTGTAGTTGATTTCCAGATTGAAATTATGTTTTTGAGGAGGACACTCCCCCACAGCCCTCAAGGCAAGGGTTGTAAGTTTTGTCCTAAGGTAATATAAGGTTTTTATACGAAGCACTGTCGTAGAAACTTTAAAAAGGGCTCATTCAATTGGAAATTGGAATGAGCCCTTTTGAAGTTTCTACGACAACAGTTTCAATAAACACCTTATATGCCCACAGGGCATAACTTACTACCCTTCACCTGAGGGCTAGGGGGGGGGGGTGTCATCCTCAAAGACTTAATTTACAGAACTTTGTACTACATTCAACAGAATGGTTATCTGAAAATTTTGATTGGATATGTTTGGGGGCATTATGGGCTTGAGAGGTTAGTTACCCTCCAATTACTTTCGACTATTAAAAAGGGCACTACCCCTCTCAATTTCCAATTGAATGAGTCCCTTTTGAAGTTTTTACGACAACGCTATCTATAAAAACCTTACATGCCCCAAGGGCATAACTTACAACCTTTGCCCTGGGGGCTCTGGGGGGTTTGTCATCCTTAAATATATAATTTCCAGAACTTTCAACTACGTTGAACAAAATGACTATTTCAAAAACTTTGATTGAATGTGTTTCGGGAAATGTTTGGCGTGAGAGAGGGGTTAATTACTCTCCACCCACTTTCGACTAGTAAAAAGCGCTTTAGCCCTTTCAATTTCCAATCAAATGAGCACTTTTTGAAACTTCTACAACAACTTTCTATATAAACCTTATATGCCCCCAGGGCATAGCTTACAGCCCTTGAACTGAGAGCTCTGAGAGGATTATCATCCTAAGAGACCTAATTTCCAAAACTTTCAACTACGTTGAACAAAATGAATATCTAAAAATTTTGATTGGATGTGTTTGGGAAAATGGCGGGTGTGACAGGGGGGTTAGTTGCCCTTTAATAGCTTTCGAATACTAAAAAGGGCACTAGCATTTTCAATTTCAAATTGAATGAGCCCTTTTTGAAGTTTCTACAACATTGCTTTATATAAAAACCTTATATGCCCCCAGGGCATAACTTATAACCCTAGACCTGAGAGATGTGGGCGGAGAGGTTTCCATCCTTAAAGACCTAATTTCCAAAACTTTCAACTACGTTGAATATAATGGCTATCTAAAAATTTTGATTGGATGTGTTTGGGGAAAAGGTGGGCATGAGTTACCCTCAAATCACTATCGACTCTTAAAAAGGGCACTAGTTTTTTGAATTTCCAATCGAATGAGCCCTTTTTCAAGTTTTTACGACAAAGATTTCAATAAAAACCTTATATACCCCTAGGGCATACTTTATAACCCTTACCCTGAAGACCGTGGGGGGAGTATCCTGCTCAAAGGTGTAATTTCCAGAACTTCGAACTGCATGGAAGAAAATGGTTATCTCAAAATTTCTATTGGATGTGTTGTGGGAAATGGTGGGCGTTGAAGGGGTGTTAGTGCCCTTCCAGTCACTTTCGACCATTAAAAAGTGCACTAGCCATTTCAATTTCCAATCGAATGAACCCTTTTTGAAGTTTTTACGACAACGCTTTCTATAAAAGCCTTGAATGCCCCCAGGGCATAACTTGCCACCCTTGCCCTGAGGCCTGTGTGTGTGTGTGTGTGTGGGGGGGGTTCATCCTCAAAAACCTAGTTTCCAGAACTTTCAAAACCCCTATGCCTTCCCAAGGCCAGAACATGATTTGCACTTTACTGAAAAAAAAAATACAAATGAATGTGCATTGTCAGTTTAATACACATATACTGATATTTAGTAATCAAAATGTTAATATTATTTGATTTATTTAAGTTATGAAAGTAAAATAATTTATATTTTTTCAGTAAAGTGCAAATCATGTTCTGGCCTTGGGAAGGCCTAGGTGTTTTGAGCCCAACTCATGATAATTTCTGCCCGTTTTGAGTTTTACTCGGTTATTTATTGTAATTTCTGATCGTTTTGGATTTCATTTATTTATCGATGCTGATTTGTGGTAGTTTCACGCTTGGTAGATTATTTGATTTTATTTTGCTCATTTTTGGTTTAACGGAGTTCTTTACTTTTCTTTGAAAAACTTATTTTGTGGAAATTTTTTTTAATTAATTAAATAAAAAAAATAGTTTTTTTTTCAACTGAAAGTAAGGAGTGACATTATAGTTTAAAACGAACAGAAATTATTCCGTATATGAAAGGGGCTGTCCCCTCCTGAACGCCTCGCTCTTTACGCTAAAGTTTGCCTGTTTTTCCCAACTCTACTTTTTAAAACAATAAAAAAACTTTAGCGGAAAGAGCGAGGCGTTGACGAGGGACAGCCTCTTTCATATACGGGATAATTTCTGCTCGTCTTAAGTTTTAATGTCGCTCCTTAATTTCAGTTGAAGAACTTGTTTTTTATTTAATCAAACAGTTCGTGGTAACGAACTGTAAGTAAGGAGCGACCCGGCTCAATGGTAACCGAAACTCTAAGAACCGGAATTTTGATACCAATAGATACATCAAAAGAATCAGATTTTAATTCTGATTTCAAATATATAAGTTAAATCAAGTTTAATCTTACCGTCAAAAGTTACGCGCCTGAGAAAATTTGGCTGATTTTCGAAAAAAGGAGGAAAGACCCCCTAAAAGTTATAGAACCTTCATGAAAATCACACCATCATATTCAGCGTATCAGAGAACCCTACTGTAGAGGTTTCAAGTTCCTATCAACAAAATGTGGAATTTTCCATTTTTGCCAGAAGTAAGATCAAGGATGTGTGTTTATTGTTTTTTTTTTCTTCTTTTCCCCAGGGGTGATCGTATCGACCCAGTGGTCCTAGAATATTGTGGGAGGGCTCATTGGAACGGAAGATTAAATGTTCTAGTGCCCTTTTTAAGTCACCAAAAAAAAATGGAGGGCAACTAGGCCCCCTCCCACGGTCATTTTTTTCCCAAAGTCACCCTATCAAAATTTTAAGAAAGCCATTTTGTTCAGCATGGTCGAAAATATTATAACTATGTCTTTTAGGATGACTTA
The DNA here is from genome assembly GCA_027921565.1 of Artemia sinica. Lineage (NCBI taxonomy): Eukaryota > Metazoa > Arthropoda > Branchiopoda > Anostraca > Artemiidae > Artemia > Artemia sinica. The sequence goes on from CM051264.1 coordinate 68,764,641, forward strand.
ATCCCTCGAAGCCCCCAGGGGGAGGGCTGAAAGTTATGAACTTTACCCAATGTTAACATATAGTATTGGTTACTGGGACCCGGCTCAATGGTAACCGAAACTCTAGAAAACGGTATTTGATACAAATAGATACATCAAACGAATCAGATTTTAATTCTGATTTCCAATATATAAGTTTCATCAAGTTTAATCCAACCCATCAAAAGTTATGCGCCTGAGAAAATTTGGGTGATTTTCGAAAGACCCCATAAAAGTTATAGAACCTTAATGAAAATCATATCATCATATTCCGCGTATCAGAGAACCCTACTGTAGAGGTTTCAAGCTCCTATCTACAAAAATGTGGAATTTTGCATTTTTGCCAGAAGAAAGATCACGGGTGCGTGTTTATTTGTTTTTTTTTTCCTAGGGGTGATTGTATCGACCCAGTGGTCCTAGAATATCATGGGAGAGCTCATTGGAATGGAAATTAAAAGTTCTAGTGCCCTTTTTAAGTGACCAAAAAATGGAGGGCAACTAGGCCCCCTCCCAAGCTTAATTTTTTTCCCTAAGTCACCTGATCAAAATTTTGAGATAGCCATTTTGTTCAGCATGTTCGAAAATATTATAAGTATGTCTTTTAGGATGACTTAGTCCCCCGAAGTTCCCGGGAGGAGGGCTGAAAGTTATGAACTTTACCCAATGTTAACATATAGTATTGATTATTGGGAAGTATACAGTACAGACGTTTTCAGGGGAGATTTTTCCTGGTAGTGGGGGGGGGGGTCGGAGGTTATGTGGGAGGATCTTTCCATGAAGGAAGTTTTCATGGGGGAAGGGACATTGCTGTGAAGGGGACGCCGGACTTCCCAGCATTATTTAAAAAAAGATCAGAAATTAAATATAAATAACAAGTTTTTCAACTGCAACAGCAGCAACATCAAAACTTTAAACGAACAGGAAATATTACATATATTATTGGGTTCACCCCCTAGTCACTACCTCACTCTTTAAGCCAGAAATGTTTTAGTGCTTTCATAAGAGCTATTTATTCTAATTAACGGCCTTTGCGATTAAGCGGTCATTTTTAAAGAATTGGAACAAAATTCGAACTTTCGCTTAAAGAGCAAGGTATTGACTAGGGGGGGAGGGGAACCCCTTAATATACGTATTAAAAATATATGAATATAGAAGTTCGTTACGTAGAGTTAATTCGTAAGTTACGTATATTTATTACTAATGAAAACGTTCGTAAATAAAATGAAACAAGTTTCTAAAAAAGCCATTTAACCAATTAAAGTAAACTAATATGAAAATTTTGTTTTAATTATTCATGTACTGTGAGCCAAGATCAAAACCTGCAGTTACTCAAAAACGTTCAAAAATTAAATATAAAAAAACAAGTTTTTTTAACTGAAAGTAAGGAGCGACATTAAAACTTAAAACGAACAGAAATTATTCCGTATATGAAAGGGGCTGTCCCCTCCTCAACGCCTTGCTCTTGACGCTAAAGTTTGACTTTCTCACAACTCTATTTTTTTTAAACAATAAAAAACTTTAGCGTAAAGAGCGAGGCGTTGAGGAGGGGGCAGCCCCTTTCATATACGGAATAATTTCTGTTCGTTTTAAGTTTTAATGTCGCTCCTTGCTTTCAGTTTAAAAAAATTTGTTTTTTTTTTTTTATTAAATTGTACACAGAGACAAAGGTCAGCTAGCCTATTCTTCTTAAAAAAAAGAAAAAAGAAGAAGGGAAACTGAAGACAAAAATTTATATTTGTGTAGACCAAAGAAGCGTTTTTAGAAACCAAGAGACTGTTTTTAGTGTGATTCGAATTTGCAAACAAATTTGCGTAATATTTGCAAACAAAAACAAGTCCTCTTAGAAAAATAAGCAATTTATTCACGGACTCCTCTCTGAATTGGTGGCCACGCCACATCATTAGCACGATTTAATAGACAACTGAGGTTTTAACGACGAAAATAGTATGCCTTCTTACCTGATCCGTATATCCAAGGGTGCAGCCATCTCTTGGTGCAATTATGGACCTCACCATATTAAGACATTTGACTCCCATTCGACTATAGAACGTTTCATCTTCTTCAACAGACAAAGGATAACATAGAGGATGTTTGACTCCACTTGGCATATGTTGGCCATCGTTACAACATTCAATATTTTGGAAGCTAGCTATGATTAAAGAAAATTAGATTTATGCGAAACAGCTGAAAATAAGAAACATTTAAGTGGAAGGTGAGACACGGCTGTAAACTCAGCGGATGGATCGGCCTTTGATGAAAACTTGAGAGATTAAATTCAAAAAAATTTATTTTCGGCGAAGGGCTATCTTTTTTTTTTTTAGTATAATTAGAGATCACTATTTAGCTTTGAGATGTCATTATATTTACCATACTAGATAGAAAAACCTTAATATTAATTTAATGGTTAAATATATTTAATTTATTAAAAACTTGATTGTTTCCATGATATAAAGTCCTTCAACTCCCTTCTAAATTGATGCTGTGTCGTATCTGTGAATAGAAATAATTAGGATCTTTAATTTTTGGACACTAGTATAAATAAGACGAATAGCCTTATTCATGCTAAATAAGAACACTGTTAAATTTTTTTTTTATTCTTGCCAGTTTCTCAGGGAACTGTTTAGATAATATAATTAAACGCGTCTAATTTATAAATAAAATGTTGAATATATGAAACCACGTGAAGCTGGACCCAAGAATAACTCAACCAGCACAAAACTCGATGAAAGGAATGTGAACAGGGTAATTTTCAAGCAACCAAAAAATTACCCCAGAAAAAAAAAATTAAGTTCCTAATTTTAAACCATGGAAAATGTAACCCAGCAATACTCAACATAAGCAGAAGGTAAAAGAGTGAAATTCAAAAAGACAATTTGTCATGACATATTATTATTATTATTTTATTTATAACCCACTAATAACAAAATGTAAATAGCGAAGTAAAACATATAAAAAAGAAGAAAAACAGTAAATATGAAAAATATAGGCTATACTTTCAAGACAATGGAACGAAGGATGTTTATTTTTTCTAATATCCGAAAGCCTACTACTTAGCGTGGCAGCTTTACTAAAGATATCCGACAGAATCTTCGGCAGGATTTTGCAAGAATCTTCCCATTACGCTACGGTACCAAGAAGGGAGAAAAAGAAGATATTTACAATACCGGAAATACTGAATACACAAAGAGGAAATATCATTATTATTTAACAGAGGATAAAACCTGAAAAGATATTGAACCGAATGATCACAAAACGCAGAATTGATTATATTGACTATATCTGAAACAAGAGAAGTGTTTTTTTTAGGTTCAATTTTCATCTCATTCTAAGGACGGGGTAGTTTGAATCAATCTTATGAAGGGATATCAGCATATTCCCTTGTGCATATATAAGTCATAATTAGCCAAAGGCCAATGCCAGGTTGCATTTTTTGGATCGTACAAAGTTAGTTTCTTTGACACCAAGCTTTCATTTTTCATTGAGGAATACTTTCCTCAATGACTTTCTTGCGACTTTCTTTCAAATCCAAACTTTCTTTCAGATCCAAATACTTTCTTTCAAATCCATTGTCAAAAATTGACATTGTCAAAAATTGACAGAAAGTCAAAAATTGACTTTCTTTCAAATCCAAATACTTTCTTGCGTTAAGTTTTTTACGGGTTCAGTTTTGCGAAGCTTGACATTTGTGCACTTTCGGTTTTCCTGGTTCAAGTTTGTCCGAGTTTAAATTTGTGTCGGTTTTTATTTAACTTAAGTGAATTCTTCTGAGTTTTGTCATTGTTTTGGTTTAACTCTTCTATCTGGGTATTGTGAGTGTTCAGTTTATATGAAACCTTACTAGAGCTGAAACAGAATAACACGATATACAATATAGTTGCGGTGCAAGTTGTTATCCAGTAAGCCACACTTTATTTGTTTTTAAGGTTTTTTTTTAGTCTACAGTCGGTGTATGACATAGAGCCTAAGTCATTCAGACCGGAAGCAAAAAAAAAAAAAAGAAAAAAACAAGCACTAGCACTCATCAAAAGAAACCCAAAAGTACTAAATACTTATCAATAGCTTCGTGTTACAGGACAAGAATTGAAAGATGTAGCCCTAGTAAGCAAATAAAACTGCAGCCACAATTTCGTGGAGACAATGAGTCAGAATATGACTCATTTTTAACTATTATCCAATACCTAATATAATTGGATTGTGTGATGCTGCTCAAGCCACAATAGTGGCTTAATAAAAAGTCATACGTTCTTAACATTTCTACGTTTGTTGATAATGTTATTAAAAAAAATGTGGTAATTGCCAGTTAAGTATGATGTAATTATTAGTTAAAAATAAAAGTCATCTCAGCACATCTCATCTATCCAACCCCAGAAAACGCCTCAGATCACACTTCAAATCGTCAACTATGTCTACAGTCCAACTCTGCACTGTTCAAATGTCCAAACTATGCATTATAAAAAAATTAACAAAAACAACGCATCTATTGTGATTATTAATAGAAAACCAAACAGTTCGTGGTAAAAAACTGTAAGTAAGGAGCGACACAAACCAATAGTAGCCAAAACTCTAAAAACCTGAATTTTAATAACAATGCATACATCTGTAAAGATTGTCGATAGGCTTACGTAAGTTAGATATAAGTGTATTTCTCGTATTTAGTGTTTTATTACCTTAAGGGTATATTTTTGGTATTTAGTGCATGTTCCACTTCAAGGGTATATTTTGGTATGTGCTGTTTTAGTACTTGTTTCTGCCTTCTTTTCTATTCAAGGTAGTGGGTCACCATGACCAAAACCTGCCAGCCAATTAAAGGCTACTTTGGGGGTCATGGAACCGGAATTCTATGCTCGGGCCTTGGAAGATAAGAAGGGGGAAAAGACAACTTGTGAAAACTTCAGCTTTGAAAACCAATAGTGACAAGTGGTTAGAGCAACACCGCTTGGAGAGTTGGAGCAACCTCCACTTTTCTTTAATATACAGTGAGCTGGGAGAGTTTAAAAATAACCTTCATATCAACTGCCGTCGGAGTGTTCCTGTAACCTCCATTAGCCAACTATTGACGGAGAACTTAGAGAGTGCAGCAGCCACCTCCAAATCAACTGTGCCAGCCGGTGCAAGTTGACTATAGCTCGGATTCTCTACGGCTTCAAGAAGACTGTTCACGAGTGTACCCTAGTATCGTATTTTATTTATTTGTTTGTTAAAGTAGTTTTAGAAACACCTTGAGTAGATACGAACTCTGCCTACCACGCTGCCCAAGGTCTTGTCCTCGTGGAAACTTGATCACCCCCCACTGGGGACCCATAAGACGGTATTTCCTTAGAGAAATATACCATACTTCACATTGGTGGCAGCTGCTCACGGTGTTGTTGACTGCTTTTTAGAAACTCTTTTCTGATAATTCATTAAGGTGTCTCTATTTCCTAGCCTTAAATTTAAAACAATGCCAGCCGATTTAGAGGCCCATGTTAAAGAACTTGAAGCTAGGCTAGCAGATGCAGAGGCTCGTCTGTCATCGCAGAGAGTTAGTTCTGATATCACCAGACTGCAATAATGATGAACTACTAGAACTTGCTAGGAAATTCGAAACAATAAACTCAACATTTTGTAGTCCTAGTGAAGTTTTAACTACAGCAGTCAGCAGTCAAATCATTAACCATGATATGCCACAAAGCCGAACTCCCTCTATGTCAAGATCAACTAGAGGTAATTATTTTAGGAATAATTTTAATGGTGAAATAACGCTCGCATAAAATATTGGAATTGCAGGGGTCCTAATAGACTATCTGAATGTAAGGAACCTACAACGTGTATCCGCTGTGGTAAAATAGGGCACAAATCAAAATTTTGTTTAGCTCCAGCGCCTATAAATCTACCACAAGCAAACCAAAAAAAACTAAATTATTAGACCTTACCGGAGGCCGAGTCTAACCTTGGGCGAAGTTCTCAAATAAATAATATTTCTTCTGTGAACCATTTTTACTCACAAATCTGTTATTTGAGTATACCAGAATTAACCTCCTGTGTCTCATTTCCATTTATGTATGATGTAAAATTGTGCGAATCTAATACAATTTTGGCATTTATTGATACCGGTTGTCAAAGGTCGCTATTATCGGAAAATCTATTCTACAGCCTTCCTGAACAAATACGAAAGAAAATTAAAACTTCATTTTCAGCTGTAAAATCACTGAGTGGAAATATTTTGCCTGTTTTGGGGCAAAATCAAAATTCTGGTTGCTATATCTGACGGAGTAAAACAAAGGAAAATTCATTGGGAATTTCTCGTTATTAGTGAGGTCAAGTTTCCTCTAATAGTAGGCTATGATTTCTTAAATTGCTTGGAAATTTCTCCTGATATCCGCCGAAACTAAATCATTTTAGGCTCTGATAGTCCACCTCAAGAACATTTTAGTGCATTGTTTGCCAAAAATACTGGTAACACTTTTGCAGGAAATGTATATGTAGCTAAACAGATAACCGTTTCACCAAACTCTTTTAGAATAATCAAAGCATTTCAGAGTCAATCAGCGAAGGGTCTCATTCCTCATTTCCCTTAGTATTTTTTAATCCCACGCATTATCATGTGACCTTATTAAGAGGAAAATTCATTGGACATTTTGAGCTTGTCCCCGAAGACTTAGCCTCAAGCTCTGGGTTAATTGCAGCCTGTACTGAAAAAGAATTTTCCCAAAGCAATAAAACTCAGGGAAAACAGTTGGTTCTTAATTTATCTTAGAGAAGTCAATAAAGGTATCAGAGATAGCCAATGGGAAATTCGTAGAGTTGAAGAAGTTATAAATGATATTTCTGGGAAAAAACAATTTTCTAAATTAGATATCAAACACTCCTTTTATGCATGCAATTTATCCGAAGAAAGTTGGCAATTATTTTGTTTCAATGTTAAAGGTAAGTCATACCGATTTTTGAAAGCACCAATGGGAACTAAAAGCAGTCCAAGACAATTTTTAGAATTCTTGGGAGTAGTTTTTCGGGACGTCCCTAGTAAAAAAAACTACAAAATAAATTTCTCTGATTTTCTGAGTTGGTACGTAGATGATCTAACAACACATACAGAAAGCGAAAAATTTGAAGAACGTTTGAGACATTTACAAATTGTTTTTTGAAAGGATACGTGAATTAAACTTAAACCCAATTTATCAAAATGCTGTTTTTTTGCAAATTCAGTCAATCTGTTAAGATTCAAAGTCTCATCCGAAGGGATCTCTCCCCAGGAATCAAAGGTTGAAGCGATTAGGGCAATCTCACGACTTAATTTTTGCGAAGTTTTTACCTTAACTACGCAGATTTCACGCAATTTCATATACATTAGTTCACCTAACTCGCAAAAATGTTCCATTTGTTTTTGGACCTACCGAAATTGAGGCTTTTGAAAAACTAAAATCCGAACTTATAAATCCACACACAATTCTACTCCATTTTCCATCGAAATCAGATGATTTTCATCTGTTTGCAGATGCTAGCATGAAAGCAATTAGCGCTCTACTTTTTTAAAAAAAATGCAAAACCACAGATCGCATTCAAATAGTTTCAAGCTATTCTAAAATTCTTAGCGGACTTGCATGTAGATATGACAATCATAATAGAGAATGATTCGCACTTTACTCCGGGATTAAACCTTTTCAAAAAACCTTTCTATGGTCCGCTCATACACATTGCTATACAAATTGCCGGGCCCTATCTTACTTAAGGAGAGTTAAAAACGAAAATAACAAGTTATACCGTATTGCTCTTTTAATAGACAGCGAGCTATTTACCTTTCATCACATTCCTGGAGTTAAAAATCCTACTGACTATTTGAGCCGTTCTAGTTCCGAATTGGTTGAAAAACACAGAAAAGTAAACCTTGATGAATTGGAACAGGAATTTGACTGCCTTCAAGGTGAATATGTTGATGTTATTGGACTAGGAGAAAAGGGACTCAGACAGGCTCAAAAGCGCGATAAAGAAATAAAAACGGCGTATAAATTTTTGGACACTATACCCGGAAAACGATTTGATTTTCGGTAAATGGAGTCGCAGGACTCGGGTCCAAATTCAGTAATTTGTAGTAGTCGGTCAACCGTAAGGGGTAGGCCTATCGTGACTACTAGTCACGAGCAAGTCATGACAAGGGGTTATGTAATCCAGAGGGAAGCCACTGAGGCCCCTCTAAGGGATGCAAAAAAGGGTTGCATCCATAGGGATGCGGAAAAGGGTGGCATTCCAGCGTGCAAAGGTTCCACATGCATGTGTTCACAGGGAAATCATGTACAAGAATCTGGAATAGAGTTTCCCAGGCTAAAAATTGAGGCAAATGAAGCAAACATATTACCAAAGTGGCTTCTAAAATATGAACTGGTAAATCATAATGGGCTAGTTTATGCACTCAATAGTACTGGAGATAAAAGACGTGCAAATAAGTATAAAATTTTGGTACCAAAAGAACTTATCTCCACAGCCATTGCCTTGATGCGTAACAAATTATTGTGAGGTGCCCATCAAGGGTATATAAAAACGCTTAGCGAGTACGCGAATTTGCAGTTTTTGAAAACTTGCCAGTGCTTGTACAAAATTATGTCAAAAATTGCGATACATGTCTTCGTCAAAATATAACGGGTCCTATGCTGAACCCATGTTTGGCTGAAAATATTCTTCCGTTGCACTTATTTCATGCATTTTCTATAGATAGTAGAGGGCCCATGCCACATGAATGTGCAAATGGATATTTGCATCTCCTAATAGCTGTAGAGCATTTTATGTAGCTGTAGAGCAAATATGTAATAGTAGTCCCCGTCCCAAACATTAATGCTCAAATAATTCGTATCTTCATTGTAAAGGAAACAATTTCAACATAAGGAATCCCTGTTATTATTTTATGTGATAATCATATGTCTTCATATGTCATATGGCAGAAAATCTCGGAATTGAAATTAGACACAGTTCACCGATACACCCTATGTCGAATGGCTTAGTTGAAAACAGGGTTAAAGCAGTTAAATCTATTTTGAAAACATTCTGTAATTCTGCAAAACTTAATTTTGATTTCGAATCATTAGACTTCAAAAAGTTCATAGCTTTCTCGAGAAAGAGATGTATTCTGAGAAAGGCATAAATAGCCTAAAATCTATTTTGAGCAAAACAAAATTACACAGAAAAATTGAATCAGCATAGTCCATGAGTATTGGGATCATGACTGGCGGCAAGTTTATTTTTCTAATCCTTATCGGAATTTCCACGGCGATTCTCCTCAAATTAAGGAAATTATTGATGGATTATAGAGAAATGAAAAAGAATAGTTTTAGAATAGTCGAACAAGGAGACAGTGAATAATAACAAAAAGTAATTTAGGGAAGGAATAAAAAATAATTTAAAGCAGGTATGAAAAAAGAAATAAAAATGTTTTTTTTTCAATACAAAGAGGGAGGAGAAATGTAAAGATTTTCGATAGGCTTACGCAAGTTAGATATGAGTCTATTTCTCGTATTTATTGTTTTATTACCTTAAGGGTATATTTTTGGTATTTAGTGCATGTTCCATTTCAAGGGTATATTTTGGTATGTGCTGTTTTAGTACTTGTTTTTGCCTTCTTTTCTGTTCAAGGTAGTGGGTTACCATGACCAAATGCTGCCAGCCAATGAGAGGCTACTTTGGGGGTCATGGAACCGGAATTCTATGCTTGGGCCTTAGAAAACAAGAAGGGAGAAAAGACAACTTGTGAGCAGTTCAGCTTTGAGAACCAACAGTGACAAGTGGTTCGAGGAACACCGCTGGGAGAGTTCAAGCAACCTCCACCTTTCTATAATATACGGTAAGCTGGGATAGTTTAACAATAACCTTCATATCAACTGTCGTCGGAGAGTTCCAGTAACCTCCACTAGCCAACTATAGACGGGGAGCTTGGAGAGTGCAGCAGACACCTCCAAGTCAACTGTGCCAGCCGGTGCAAGTTCACTATAGCTCGGATTCTCTACGGCTTCAAGAAGATTGTTCACGAGTGTACCCTTGTATTGTATTTTGTTTATTTGTTTATTAAAGTAGTTTTAGCAACATATTAAGTAGATAATAACTCTGCCTACCACGCTACCCAAGGTCTTGTCCTCGTGGAGGCTTGATCACCCCCCACTGGGGACCAATTAGACGGTATATCCTTAGAGAAATATACCATACTTCACACATCAAAAGAATTGGATTTTATTTTGACATCAGACATATAAGGTTCATTAAGTTTAATGTTATTGATCAGAAGCTACGAACCTCCGAAAATTTACCAAATTTCTCTAAAAGGGGGAAACGCCCCCTTAAAGTGATAGTATCGAGCCCATGATCCTAGAAGATTGAGAGACAGCTAATTTAATCGAAAATCAAAAGTTCTAGTTCCCTTTTTAAGTGACCAAAAAGATTGGATGGTACCTAGCCCTCCTCCCATACTTATTTTTCCCCAAAGACATCCGATAAAAATTTCAAGATAACCTTTTTATTCAGCATGGTCGAAAGGTCAAATAAATATGCTGTTGGTGATGACATGACCCTCCAGAGCCCCTGAAGAAAGAGCTGTAAGTTACGCAATTTGTCCATATTATTAACTTTTAATATTTTTTATTGAGAAATGTATAAAAATTTTTGGAGTAGTTTTCTGTGAAGAGGGGGGCACTTCCCACGGAGGTATTTTCCGTGGGGAGGAAGGTTTCCAGGGAAATTCTCCAGGAGAGTGTCACAAGGGGAGGGGGAGGTTCCAAGCATGATTTGAAAGACAGTCAGAAAATAAATAGAAAAGAACAAGTTTTTTCAACTGAAAGTAAGTAGCAACATGAAAACCAAAGACAAACAGACATTCTTCTCCATATTATGGGCGCTGCTCAGTCTTTAACCCTCACGTTTTACGGTAAAGTTTGACTTTTTGTCCTTATTCTTTAGGAAAGACTACTCAAAACAAAATACTTGATTGTGTAGGAGAAGTATTTTTAATGAGCTTTAAGACTTGAGCGTAAAGAACGAGGGTTGAGGACGTAGCAGCTCCCCTAATATAAAGAATAATTTCTGTTCGTTTCCAATTTAATGTTGCTTCTTACTTTCAGTTAAAAAAAACTTTTTTTTTTTTATCTTTCTGGCTTATCCCTAATTTCTTATTATGGCAACATCTAGGATTTTCACCTATTTTTTTTTTGAAGTGCGAGCAAGTGTCCATGCTATTTATTGGGTGATCAGAGCACAACCTGACTCCAGTGAGGGACAGAAGAGAAGAAGGGAGTTCCTTAAATTTTTGCCATCCGGACATAAAACAAAAGAGGTTTTTGAATTTGACGGAAATTTGACAAAATTTGACGGAAGTCAAAAGTAGGTGTCCTACTTGTGCTTGTTGGAGGTCTTTATTTGATAAAACTTCTGCGAGGCGTGTGAAAGAAGTAGCAACCTAAATTCTTCATGTCAGTAAATATAAATAAGAGTTTTTATCCATATGCTTTCAAGGTTCTTTTTGTGTCCATTCTTTTACTTTCATTATTATTTGACGTAAATATTATTTTACTATGTTGCTGTAATTAATATTATCCATATCTTTAAAAAGTTTATTTTCGTTTGAAATATGTCTTCACTATGTTTCTAGTCTATTATAATTTGTGCAATTTGCTCAATTTTTTTCCACATTTAAGATGCTGATTTGCTCTTTTCATAACCTATATCATGCTTTCTAGACATGAATAGTTCTCTTTTAACTAAAATTAAAGAGCGATATCAAAACTTACGGATGGGAATCATTCCGTATATGAGGGAGACTGCCAACTCCTTAACCCGCCGCTCTTTGCACTAAAGTTTTATTGTACTATGCTGAAAGAAATTATGTGTGCAAGAAAAGTGCAATGGTTTTTTTTTTATTAAAGACACTTCCAAAGACAATGACATTGTTCAAAGCAAATGCCCATCCATCAGCTTTTCTATTCCTGGGATATTGTGAAATTAAAGTAGCTTTTATTCCATTCTAGTCGCCTTTGTTTTTGAGCAGTCGATCGTAAAGGATTAGGGGAAGAAAAAAAAAAAAAGAATTGTAACGGAAAAAGTGGAGAATTAATGAAGGGGCAGCCCCCTCATACACTGAGTAATTTCTGTTCGTTTTAAATTTCAATGTCAAGATTTTCCATTTTTGTATCTAGGGACTTGAGACCTCGCAATTGAGTTCTCTGATACGCTGAATTTGATGGTGCAATTTTCAAAGAGATCGCTCACCCTTTTGTGGACGTTCCAACCCTTTTTCAAATATCAGGAAATTACTATTTCGGTACCATCGTTGTGAACAAAGCTAAATTTTACAATATCTGGAATATGCCACTCGCAGGATATTAAAATATTTTTTACGAAACAAATGGGTAATACCAGAAAGGGAGATCTTGACTGGAGAAGTATATCTATGGCTTAAACTGCAAAGAACCTTTCGATTAGATAATAGTGGAATACATTAGAAGACGTTGCAGGCTGAAAATTTAAAATGGAATTAATATACAAAAATTAGTTCGAGTCCTTAACATTAAATGTTCTAATCTCGAAGATTAAGTCTGTTGAGAGTATTTCAAAATCCCACTTATGAGTTTTCTGTACCTCTACAAGTAAGAAGTTAATCAAGAGCCAAAGTGTGTCAGTGGCACCCCCTTCCCAAGTCTGCCCTACTGCTAACTTTTTAACAAAAAAGTGCGCATGTTTTGCCTTATTAGTAAGGAAATCTTCCAATTCTTTTCATTATCTATTAGTGAAGGAGTGAAGTCGGCAATTGACCTTTGTACTATACTAACACCTCCGTCTCCCTCTCACCGACAACTTTTTACTGAAAAGTTAGGCATGATGTACCTTTTTTTAACCGCAACCGTGCAGGGGTTTCCAGCTAGTATTATTAAGAAGCACAAAGTGGCCTATGGTCTAAGTGGTTAAACTAGTAACTCACTCCTCGAGAAAAGGAAAGTTGTAAAGTAAGGAAAAGCTAGGGAAGTTTTTCGCAGCATATACATGAGATTTTTGCAAACTGATTCCGTAAAAATTCTCATTAAGACATTTCCCCTGTGAGCACTAGCACATCGATGACGTTTATTATAGTATCGTGCTCTGAGTGCTAAACGTATATTTTAGAGCGCACAGGAGCTACTTTTGGTTTGCCAAAAAGTTACATTTGGTCTGCCAAAATATATTTATACCCAAATTTAAGATAAATATATATATATATATATATATATATATATATATATATAATATATATATATATATATATATATATATATATATATATATATATATATATATATATATATATATATATATATATATATATATATATATATATATATATATATATATATATATACTTAAATATAATATTCAAAAGTTAGATAAATTTACTTAGATATGGCACCGAGTAGCATCTTACTGCGATCCAAGATACCTTAAGTAAGCCTTTGCTGCTTTTTTTTTTTTTAGTATTGCACAAAGAACCGAATCAATTTTTTTTTACAGCTATTTTATCGTCTGAGTTTATATTTATATATCATGGGTTGGACAGGTCTTTCCATTTCAGAGTTATAGCCTACTACCTTAAAAAATTTTGAAGGCGTAATAATACTAGATGCCCATGATCTATATTCTCGCAAAAGAACAGCATCGTTTAATGCTCAACGATAAAAAAAGGTTCATTTGTCTTCTTTATCCATTATATAACCGAAAAAATTATATATATTTTTTATTTTTATTCCAAAATTTGAACGCGAAAGGATGGGTTTAAGCTATTCCCCTCTTCTCCAATGGATATTGACTTGTCTTTGAAGAGTTACCACAGAGAGAGAAGAGAGAGAGAGAGAGAGAGAGAGAGAGAGAGAGGAGAGAGAGAGAGAGAGAGAGAGAGAGAGAGAGAGAGAGAGAGAGAGAGAGAGAGAGAGAGAGAGAGAGAGAGAGAGAGAGAGAGAGAGAGAGAGAGAGAGAGAGAGAGAGAGAGAGAAGAGAGAGAGGGAGAGAGGGAGAGAGAGAGGAAAGAGGAGAGGGAGAGAGGAGACAGAGAGAGAGGAAAGAGGCGAGAGAGAGAGGAGAGAGGGAGAGAGAGAGAGGAGAGAGAGAGAGAAAGAGAGAGAGAGAGGAGAGAGAGAGAGAGAGAGAGAGAGAGAGAGAGAGAGAAAGAGAGAGAGAGAAAATTAACAGACTCACATGTCTTGAACATTGGTACATGTGATATATCATGGCTCACAAATTGTCCCCAATGCATTGTTAACATACTGATATGCTTATTTGGTACGTCAACATCAGTAAAAAGTGTTTCACTAAGCTTTCTCGGTGAAGGCATTCCTGGTCGATACCTTGGGCTCCATATTCCTTGAAAAAAAAAAAAACAATAAAAACAATTAAAACCAAGTTAGTATGATGGATAGATAACAACATTGTATGACTATCACTAACATCGGATTACTTATATTTCATTTTCAAATACTCATAGGTAGGTAAATAGATTGAATATTTGTGGGTTTTACCTGCTATAGTAATAACTGTTTGATTTATTTGGCATATTTAAATATCCTTAAATACAGTACTCCCAATATCCCCAAAGTTCCCCGAAAGAATTCGTCTTCCCATATCCCTAAAATCTCCATGAAAATCAAAGGTCCGATGAAAAATTTTCAATACTTTTAGGTATGGTTATGAAAATGTTTCTTGTTGGCACAATCTTAACAAATAGCACAATTCCGTTGCAATCACTTGACAATATTAGTCTGCCCGGGGTTATATAGTATAATTTTCTTGTTTTTGGCAATAGACTGAAAAACTCTTAATATACTAGCTCTTGAGCGAAATCCTAATATCATAAGCTTTGGTAAAGTCAGTTAACTCCCTAAAATAGATATAAAGGAAGATTTAAGCAGTCTGTCTTTTGGTAAAAAAAACTCTGAGGTTCAGGGAAAAAAATCTTCTTTTTCTTCTGAAAGCCGGTATCTGAATTCCAGATTAGACTTCCTTCATTTTTAAGAATTGTTGGTAAAAATTCTTCACTTCTTGTCTCCCGGCCGCAATAATTTCTCCAATGAAAGTCTTCCATGAGGCACGGTTGTTTGCAACAGCTTCGGTATGGTCCAACCAGTCACTATCCCAGAGCCGACCGAAGAGGCGGAAGCCTCCAAGCGGCTCTACATAAGTTTTTATCACTGACCACCAATCTTTCTCCTGGCAACAAGGTCGACGTTTTCAAGTATTAATTAAAAAAAACTTTTCCACAAAATAAGTTTTTCAAAGAAAACTAAAGAACTCCATTAAACAAAAAATGAGCAAACGTAAAATCAAATAATCCACCAAGCGTGGAACTACCACAAATCAGCATCAATAAATAAATGAAAGCCAAAACGAACAGAAATTACAATAAATAACAAAGTGAAACTCAAAACGAGCAGAAATTAACATAAGTTGGGCGCAAAACCCCTATGCCTTCCCAAGACCAGAAAAAAATTTGTACTTTACTGAAAAAAATATAAATGTTTTTACTTTTATAACTTTAATAAATCCAATAAGGTTAACTTTTGATTACTAAATATCAGTATATGTATATTAAACTGACAATGCACGTTCATTTGTATGTTTTCTCGATTAGACTTGGTTTGACTCGGTTATTTATTGTAATTTCTGTACGTTTTGGCTTTCATTAATTTATCGACGCTGATTTGTGGTAGTTTCACGCTTGGTAGATTATTTTATTTTATTTTTGCTCATTTTTTGTTTAATGGAGCTCTTTACTTTTCTTTCAAAAACTTATTTTGTGGAAAAAAATTTTTAATTAATTTCTGTTTGTTTTATATTGACATAGTCTTTTCAGGGAAAAGAAAAATAATACTTTAAATCTTTTTGTTTTTTAAGACTTTATAGTTTGGCCTACTATTTGTATGCTGTAGAAAAATTTCCAGCAATTTTTAACAAAATACACCATTTTAAAAAATCTAGACACAATTAGTACTGTTTAATTTAGTTTCATACCTCCTCTAGTTGACCTGAAGTTGAAAACTTGATAGCATTCGCAAAAAAAAATCTGTTTACATTCTTTGATAGCTTGGATACAATGACGCTATTTTGATTTGGTTAAATTTTAAGAGCAGAAGTAGCCCCGAAAGTTTAAAGATAATACCCTCAGTCGTTCTAGGGATACTGCTGAGATGTCTTATTGGGAATTAGCATTATCACAGCGCATTTTGATTTAATCTTAAGGCAACATTTAGTTTTTAAACATAATGGGCAAATGGAAGGGTGGGCGTAGGAGGGTAGGAGTGGAAGGGGGATTAGTTGCCCTCCAATCACTTTCGACTATTAAAAAGGGCATCGGCCCTTTCTATTTTCAATCGAATGAGTCCTTTTCGAAGTTCCCATGACAACTCCTTCGATACGAAGTGCCCTGGTCTAAACAACAACAACAACAAAAATATCACTAATCACTTTCGACTATTCAAAAGGGTACTAGCCCTTTTTCAAATCGAATTAGCCCTTTTTCAAGTTTCTACGAAAAAGATTTCAATAAAAACCTTATATGCCCCCAGGGCATAATTTATAACCCTTGCCCTGAGGGTTGCGCAGAAACATATTTTCTATCTGGAAATCAACTACGCTGAACAAAATGGCTATCTCAAAATTTTTATTGGATGTGTTTTGGGGAATGATGGGTGCGGGGGGGGGGCTAGTTGCCCTCCAATCACTTTCGACTATTAAAAACGGCACTAGCTCTTTGAATTTCTAATCGAATGAGCCTGCTTTGAAGTTTCTACGACAGCACCTTCTATAAAAACCTTATAAGCCCCCAGGGCATAACTTAAAATCTTTGCCCTGAGGATTTTGGGGGAGTATCCTCCTCAAAACATATTTTCTATCTGGAAATCAACTACGCTGAACAAAATGGCTATCTCAAAATTTTTACTGGATGTGTTTTGGGGAATGATGGGTGTGTGGGGGGGGGGCTAGTTGCCCTCCAATCACTTTCGACTATTAAAAAGGGCACTAGCCCTTTGAATTTCCAATCGAATGAGCCTGTTTTGAAGTTTCTACGATAACGCTTTCTATGAGAACTTTATATGCCCCCAGGGCATAAGTTAAAACCCTTGCCCTGAGGGTTATGGGGGAGTGTCCTCCTCAAAAACATATTTTCTATCTGGAAATCAAATACACTGAACAAAATGCTATCTCAAAATTTTGATTGGATGTGTTTCGGGGAATGATGGGTGTGGGGGGGGGGGGGTAGTTGCCCTCAAATCACTTTGACTTCACCATGAGCCCCTTTTGAAGTTTCCACGATGACCCCTTCCATATGAAGTGCCCGGCTCTAAAGGAAAAATTAATAAATAGCACATTGTGCCAACATCGTTCTTATATGCCCTCAGGGCATAAATTAAAACCCTTGCCCCGAGGGTTGTGGGGGAGTGTCCTCCACAATAACCTATTTTCTATCTGGAAATCAACTACGCTGAAGAAAATGGCTATCTCAAAATTCTGATTGGATGTGTTTGGGCGAATGATGAATGTGGGTGGGGGGGGGGGGCTAGTTGCCCTCCAATCACTCTCGACTATTAAAAAGGGCACTAGCCACTCCAATTTCCAATCGAATGAGCCCTTTTCAAAGTTTCTGCGACAACTCCTTCGATACGAAGTGCCCGGGTATGGAGAGAAAAAAACACATTTTGCCCACATCGTTCTTTACTTAGGCAGCGCTAGCGTGCTGCCTATGACCAAGCAGCTGTGCTTTAATTTGCGGAGTTCAAGATGCATTTGTTGTCTTCATTGCGTAGCTAGAGGTTCTCAAACTGTGGTACGCGTACCCCTTGGGGGTACACAAAATTTTTTAGGGAGTACGCGGCCGGCCAACAAAAATTAAAACAATCCTTAAGCTCTATGACTGGCAATTTTATTTATTTTAGCTATATTTTACCTAGTACGGGTAACTGAGATGGGGTACCTAAAATGTTTTATGGGTACAAATGGCCCATTTGTGGGTAAATAGACATTGGCCCAGCCACACGAGCCGTCATCTGTTTACAATTTGCGACACAGGGTACTGTTGCTTACAGCACTCACGGATCTCTTTGTTGGACACGCCTTCATGGTGATGGACACGTAGAATGCGGAGAAGACAGTCGTGATCAAAGACATCCAGCTTACTACCATTTTGAGCTTTGGCAACCGATGTTTCACCTCATATAGGACTGTAATTTTCGTAGTGAAACTTATACTTTGACGATTCCACAATGATTTATTGAGCTGGGAAAAACCGACAGAGGCTAGGCAAAGACGCCTTTCAATTTCTTTTGTAGAGTAGTATGCGACTTTGTCCATTATCATTTGGGTTTTCAGTGGATCATCATCAGCGAGGGCAATATCATCAGCATGGTTTAATTCAGTGAACTGAACACCTTTTCCAACCATTACTTCTTCGGAGAGTGTTGTGATAACTCTATCCGTAATCCAGTTAATTACATAATTGAATAGTATGGAGGATAGGATGTCACCTTATTTTACTCCTGAGTCTACAGCGAAATTTTCAGACTCTTCACTATAAGCCCGTACCCTCATCTGTGTGCCCTCATAGTATGCCTTCAAAAGCTCTACAAAATGTAAAGGCATTCCATCCTCTTCTAGGATGCGCTAGAGAACGTCTCGCTCAACTGAATTAAACGCTGCTATGAAATCAATTAAGATGAGGATCAGCAGCAAACTATTTCTACGGCACTGCTGTAAAAGCAGCCTAAGGATAAAAATTTGCTCGGTACAAGAGCCCCCGATTAAAAGCCAGCTCATTCTTTTCTCATTCTCTCTTCTCGGGCCTGTTTAAATCTAAACAACTTTGCCGCAATATCAGTGATAGCAATTCCTAGGTGATTCTTACATTTTGACTTGTAACCCTTTTTGAAAAGAGGAAGAAGTATTGAAACTTTACAGTTCTTCGGGAAATGTTTGCGGTCCAAATTCGGTCAAAGAGTGGTTTGAGTTGAGCAGCGACTATCTCATCAGAAGCTTAATATAGTTCTGAAGGCAGACCATCTTCACCAGAAGACTTGTGGTTCTTCAGTGAACGAATAGCTTTTTATTTCATCAATATCAGGGAGCTCGAGACAAACTTCATAAGGTGCTCGAAGAACCACTGGAGGAGGGCTTGGGATTATCTGCGGATGATGTGATGA
Source organism: Artemia sinica (assembly GCA_027921565.1). Classification (NCBI taxonomy): domain Eukaryota; kingdom Metazoa; phylum Arthropoda; class Branchiopoda; order Anostraca; family Artemiidae; genus Artemia; species Artemia sinica. Next base: position 68,783,822 of record CM051264.1, read on the forward strand.
ATTCAATAGTACTTGAAAATGTCCCTTCCATCTTGAAACTCTCGCAGGGAGGTTCTTTATGATATTTTCGTCTTTCAGGCGAATGATTTCAGAGACTTTCTGCTTCCTCACAGTGACCTGTTTCAGCAATTGATAGAGCTTATGGGTGTCGTGTGCCTTAGATGCAGCTTCCATGGAGCACACAATTTCCTTCCAGTAGTTTTTCCTATCTATTCTGGAAGATTGTTTTACTTCTGCTCAACGCTTCTCACGCTCTGTTTTAGAGCAAGACGCTCGACATTTTTCGGCTAACTTAAAGGTTTCTTGGCTAATCCAGCATTTCCTTTTTGATTTTGACGTACCAAGGACTTTTCTCACTGACTCCTGCATTGTAGCACCAAACTGCTTCCACTTACTCTCTACAAGGTCTTCTCTCGCCGACTCCTGCATTGCTGTAGTAAACTGCTTCCATTTACTCTCTAAAGAACAATAGGGAAGCTCCTCGACGTTTTCTTCATCATTCACGGTGGACAGGGCCCTAAACCCGTTTGACAGGGCCAGGTGGAACATAGACTTGGCTCCAGGGTTATTAAATCCAGCGAAATCTATTCTGGGGGTATATGGCTTCTACGATAGGTGGATAAACGAAGCTGGATTCTAGTGATTATCAGGTTGTGATCAGAACCGGACTTAGAGCATGTGTTAGCAAGATATGAGTGGGAGTCAAGCAAAGAATTTTTGAATCTAGACTTGACAAATGCTGGGCTTCGGTAACACCGTTATTGGAGTACCACGTGATCAAATGACTTTCCTTGTGCTGGAATATCATGTTGCAGATGATCAAATTCTTATCTACGGTGAAACCAATGAGCATTTCACCCTTATCACAAGGGGTTCCTAGGTCGAAAGGGCCAACTACGAACTGAGTTGAGTCATACTTTGGCCTAACTCTGGCATTCCGATCCCCAGCAAGAACAAAGAAGTCTCAGGATGGAATTTGCGCCAAAATTCGTTTCAGATCGTCAAAAAGCGTAGACTTTGCCTCATCTGTCACATTTAAGTAGGCAGCAATGACTGCGTTCATTCGTCGCAATTAAGTCATGCATTCAAAACACAAAAAAAACAGGTCTCCTATATTCCAACCGTAAAGTATGACCAGCCATCACTAAGAATTCTTCGTTGTGCACGCACAAATGTGGAGCCCAGAAGAAATGAAGGAGACACGCTGTATCCCAAAAATCTTTAACGGAAAAGATAGGAACGCTCATTACTATATAGATACCTATGCTGTGAAGCAGCAAAGGCTCAGAAAATAAATTGAAACTAGTCAAACCAGGCCATCGATTTACGGAAATATTGGACATCTATAATGTCCCTGGCAGCGTCGTTAATGTTAAAAAAAAGGAAAGTAAAGAGTCTTTTACAACGGATCGTGTTTGTAGAGGCAAGACACTTCATAGGTGGCAGGAAAACAGACCTTGGTTGGGAAAAAATTCTTCTCTTTTGTTTCAAAGACAACTTTGCATAGTATATCATTGAATAATGCTATGTCTTATGCACTGAGAAGATATCACATTATTAAGGTACACAAACATGTCTTAAAAGATGTTCTTTGATTTAAATCTTTGAAGAGAAACCACTTTGTGAAAGCATGAAACTTTATTTTCAGTTTAGTGCAAACTGTGAAAATATCAGACGGCCCTATTTGTTTGGGCATGATTTTCGCTTTTTAAGAGGTATTAATTAAAAAAAGACAAGTTTTTCAACTGAAGGTAAGGAGCAACATTAAAACTTAAAACGAACAGAAGTTATTACGTATATGCTGGGATTCGCTTAAGTTCAAATTTTGTTCCAATTCTTTAAGAATGGTCCCTGAATCACAAAGAAAGTTTAATTAGAATAGATAGCTCTTTTGGAAGCACTAAAAAGCTTTAGCTTAAAGATCAAGTTGTTAACTATGGGTCGAACCCCCTAATATACGTAATAATTTCTGTTTGTTTTAAGTTTTAATGTTGCCCCTTACTTTCAGTTGAAAAAACTTACTTTCAGTTTTTTTTATTTAATTTCTGATCGTTTTTTAAATAATGCTGGGCAATCCGGTGACCCCTTCATAGAAATGTCCATTCCCTCATGAAAAAATCCACCATGAAAAGATCTTCCCACGTAATCCCCTCCCCTGACCCCCCCCCCCACTAGAAAAATCCCTCCTGAAAACGTATGTATACTTCCAATAACCAATAATATATGTAAACAATAGGAAAAGTTCTTCACTTGCAGCCCTTTCCCTGGGGATTGTGGGTAATTAAGTCATTCTCAAAGACATAGTTATTAAATTTTCAACTATGCTGAACGGAATAGCTCTCTCAAAATTTTGATTGGGTGACTTTGGAAAAAACTGAGCTTGGAAGGGGGCCTAGTTGCCGTCCAATTTTTTTGGTCCCTTAAAAAAGGGCACTAAAACTTTTAATTTCCATTTGAATGAGCCCTCTTGTAATGTTCTAGGACAACTTGATCGATACAATCACCCCTGGGAAAAAAAACAAAAAAAACAACAACAACAAAAAAACACACAAATAAACACGCATCCGTGATCTTTCTTCTGGCAAAAAAACGAAATCCCATAGGAGCTTGACAACTCTACAGTAGGGTTATCTGATACGCTAGTAGAGTAGTACATTCCATTTCTGCTGCCTGTATAGCAATTCCTATGTTATTTGCTTGGCCCAATAGGAAAAACATTTCCAGAGCATGTTCTAAGGGCTTGTATTCCATCCCATGTTCTAAGGGCTTATATTCCCTCCCATGCTATTTTAAGCGCTATGTCCCTTCCATTGTTATTCTATGGGACCTCTACACGTGATTAAACACGTTATGAAACTACGTTCTATTTGCTTATGCCCCGTTGGTACCATTCCAAACGAGCGGGGATTCCCCACGTGTTCCTAAACATTGCAAAAAAGATAGCAGTATGAACGGGGATTCCCCACACAAGTTTGTTTCAACTCCAAGTTTTTCAACCAGATTGGAGTGTAGGTTTGACATCACCAGGCACGTGCGAGGGAAATTTTTGTTGGTGGGGGGGCTTACAAAGGCAAAAATGGGGTGAACTACATTAGTTTATAAGACGGATCGTGAAAATCCCAAGGTTTTGTGTACCAAGAATGGACCGGAGGTAGCCTGCCCTAAATACACGAATGGATATTGCTAGAATATTTTAAGACGGGGGGCTTTGTTATTTAAAAAATTGGACGCTACAATCAGAATTATTTGATTGATATTTGCAAAAAAGGGGTAATAGATTTGTGAATTGGAGTGTAGGTTTGATACCACCAGGCACGTGCGAGGGAAATTTTTGTTGTTGGGGGGGGGGGGCTTAAAAAGGCAAAAATAGGGATGAACTACATTATTTTATAAGACGGATCGTGAAAATCCCAAGGTTTTGTGTACCAAGAATGGTAGCCTCCCCTACATACACGAATGGATATCGCTAGAATATTTTAAGACGGGGGCTTTGTTATCTAAAAAAAATTGGATGCTACAATCAGAATTCTTTGATTGACATTTGCAAAAAAGGAGTAATAGATTTGTGAATTGGAGTGTAGGTTAGACATCACCAGGCACGTGCGAGGGAAATTTTTGTTGGTAGGGGGGCTTAAAAAGGCAAAAATGGGATTAACTACATTAGTTTATAAGACGGATCGTGAAAATCCCAAGGTTTTGTGTACCAAGAATGGACCGGAGGTAGCCTCCCCTACATGCACGAATGGATATCGCTAGAATATTTTAAGACGGGGGCTTTGTTATTTAAAAAAATTGTATGCTACAATCAGAATTCTTTGATTGACATTTGCAAAAAAGGGGTAATAGATTTGTGAATTGGAGTGTAGGTTTGACACCACCAGGCACGTGCGAGGGAAATTTTTGTTGTTGGGGGGGCTTAAAAAGGCAAAAATAGGGATGAACTACATTAGTTTATAAGACGGATCGTGAAAATCCCAAGGTTTTGTGTACCAAGAATGGGCCGGAGGTAGCCTCCCCTACATACACGAATGGATATCGCTAGAATATTTTAAGACGGGGGCTTTGTTATTTAAAAAAAATTGGATGCTACAATCAGAATTCTTGGATTTACATTTGCAAAAAAGGGGTAATAGATTTGTGAATTGGAGTGTAGGTTTGACATCACCAGGCACGTGCGAGGGAAATTTTTGTTGGTGGGGGGCTTAAAAAGGCAAAAATGGGGATGAACTACATTAGTTTATAAGACGGATCGTGAAAATGGTAGTTACGCTATTGTATAAAATAATTTTAAAGTACCAAGTCACATGATAGTTACGCTATTGTAGAAAATAATTTCAAAGTACCAAGTCACATGATAGTTACGCTATTATAGAAAATAATTTCAAAGTACCAAGTCACTTGATAGTTACGCTATTGTAGAAAATAATTTCAAAGTGCCAAGTCACATGATAGTTACGCTATTGTAGAAAATAATTTCAAAGTACCAAGTCACATGATAGTTACGCTATTGTAGAAAATAATTTCAAAGTACCAAGTCACATGATAGTTACGCAATTATAGAAAATAATTTCAAACTACCAAGTCACATGATAGTTACGCTATTGTATAAAATAATTTCAAAGTACCAAGTCACATGATAGTTACGCTATTATAGAAAATAATTTCAAAGTACCAAGTCACTTGATAGTTACGCTATTGTAGAAAATAATATCAAAGTACCAAGTCACATGATAGTTAAGCTATTGTAGAAAATAATTTCAAAGTACCAAGTCACATGATAGTTACGCTATTGTAGAAAATAATTTCAAAGTACCAAGTCACATGATAGTTACGCTATTGTAGAAAATAATTTCAAAGTACCAAGTCACATGATAGTTACGCTATTATAGAAAATAATTTCAGAGTGCCAAGTCACTTGATAGTTACGCTATTGTAGAAAATAATTTCAAAGTACCAAGTCACATGATAGTTACGCTATTGTAGAAAATAATTTCAAAGTACCAAGTCACATGATAGTTACGCTTTTATAGAAAATAATTTCAAAGTACCAAGTCAAATGATAGTTACGCTATTATAGAAAATAATTTCAAAGTACCAAGTCACATGATAGTTACGCTTTAATAGAAAATAATTTCAAAGTACCAAGTCACATGATAGTTACGCTATTATAGAAAATAATTTCAAAGTACCAAGTCACATGATAGTTACGCTATTGTAGAAAATAATTTCAAAGTACCAAGTCACATGATAGTTACGTCATTATAGAAAATAATTTCAAAGTACCAAGTCACATGATAGTTACGCTATTGTATAAAATAATTTCAAAGTACCAAGTCACATGATAGTTATGCTATTATAGAAAATAATTTCAAAATACCAAGTCACATGATAGTTACGCTTTTATAGAAAATAATTTCAAAGTACCAAGTCACATGATAGTTACGCTATTGTAGAAAATAATTTCAAAGTACTAAGTCACATGATAGTTACGCTATTGTAGAAAATAATTTCAAAGTACCAAGTCACATGATAGTTACGCTATTGTAGAAAATAATTTCAAACACAGAGACGACACACGCACAGAGACGACACACACACACACAGACCCAACTCACGCACAGAGAGGATAAACACACAGAGATGACAGACACAAAGAGACGACTCACACGCAGAGAGGACAAACACACAGAAACGACACACACACACACACACACACATAGAGACAACACAGACACAGAGACGACACACACACAGAGACGACACACACATAGAGACGATAAAAATACAGAGAAGACACAAAAACAGAGACGACACACTCACATAGAGACAAAAAACACACACACACACAAACACAACAAACACAGAGACAACACACGCACAGAGACGACACACACATAGAGACGACACACACACACAAAGACAACAAGCACAGAGACAACACACAAACACAGACACAGAGACGACACACACATAGCGACGAAACACGCACAGAGACGACAAACACACACACACACAGACGACAGCACACAGAGAGAAGACACACGCACACAGAAACAGCACACACACACACACACACAGAGACAACACGCACATAGCGACGACACACGCATAGAGACGACACACACACAGAGACGACAACACACACAGAGAAGACACACGTACAGAGACGGCACACACACACACACACACACACACAGAGACGATACACACACAGAGATGACACACACACACAGAGACGAAAGACACATAGAGACGACACATGCACAGGGACGATACACACACAGAGACAACACACACACACACAGAGACGACACACACATAGCGACGACACACGCACAGAGACGACACACACACACACAGAGACGACACACACACACACAGAGAGAAGACACACGCACAGAGACGACACACACACACACAGAGACAACACACACACACACAGAGATGATACACACATACAGAGACGAAACACCCTTAGAGACGACACACGCACAGAGACGATACACACACAGAGTCAACACACACACACAGAGACGAGACACACACACAGAAATGACAAACACACATACAGTGACGAAACACCCATAGAGACGACACACGCACAGAGACGATACACACACAGAGTCAACACACACAGAGAGACGAGACACACACACAGAAATGACAAACACCCATAGAGACGACACACACAAAGAGACGACACACACACAGATACGAAACACACATAGAGACAACACACACAAACAGAGACAACACCCACACAGAGACGACACACACACAGAGAGACGACACACACACAGAGACGACACACTCAAAGTGACGACTTACACAGAGAGACGAGACACAAACAGAGACGACAAACACACAGAGACGACACACATAGAGAGATGACACACACACACACACACAGACGACAAACACACAGAGACAACATTCACAAAGAGACGAAACACACACACAGATACAAAACACACAAAGAGACGACACACACACAGAGACGACACATACACAGAGACGACACAGACACAGAGACGACAAACATACAGAGAAAACACAAAAAAACAGAGACGACACAACCACAGAGATGACACACACACACATTGAGACGACACACGCACAGACACGACACACGAACAGAGTCATAGTGAGAGAGATATCCAAAAAGTTGGGTTGATCTAGGTTCACTAAGAGTGGCGCGCCACTCTAAGTGAACCTAGATCAACCCAACTTTTTGGATATCTTTCTCACTATGACTCTGTTCGTGTGTCGTGTCTATGCGTGTGTCGTCTCAATGTATGTGTGTGTCATCTCTGTGGTTGTGTCGTCTCTGTTTTTTTTTGTGTCTTATCTGTATGTTTGTCGTCTCTGTGTCTGTGTCGTCTCTGTGTATGCGTCGTCTCTGTGTGTGTGTCGTCTCTTTGTGAATTTCGTATCTGTGTGTGTGTACCGTCTCTTTGTGAATGTTGTCTCTGTGTGTTTGTCGTCTCTCTGTGTGTGTGTGTGTGTGTGTGTCATCTCTCTATGTGTGTCGTCTCTGTGTGTTTGTCGTCTCTGTGTGTTTGTCATCTCTGTGTGTTTGTCGTCTCTGTGTGTGTCTCGTCTCTATGTGTAAGTCGTCACTTTGAGTGTGTCGTCTCTGTGTGTGTGTCGTCTCTCTCTGTGTGTGTCGTCTCTGTGTGGGTGTTGTCTCCTTGTGTGTGTTGTCTCTATGTGTGTTTCGTATCTGTGTGTGTGTCGTCTCTTTGTGTGTGTCGTCTCTATGTGTGTTTGTCATTTTTGTGTGTGTGTCTCATCTCTCTGTGTGTGTTGACTCTGTGTGTGTATCGTCTCTGTGCGTGTGTCGTCTCTATGGGTGTTTCGTCTCTGTATGTGTGTTTGTCATTTCTGTGTGTGTGTCTCGTCTCTGTGTGTGTGTGTGTTGACTCTGTGTGTGTATCGTCTCTGTGCGTGTGTTGTCTCTATGGGTGTTTCGTCTCTGTATGTGTGTATCATCTCTGTGTGTGTGTGTGTGTGTCGTCTCTGTGTGTACGTGTGTGTCGTCTCTGTGCGTGTGTCTTCTCTGTGTGTGTGTGTTTCGTCTCTGTGTGTGTGTGTGTCGTCTCTGTGCGTGTGTCGTCGCTATGTGTGTGTCGTCTCTGTGTGTGTTTGTTGTCTCTGTGTGTGTATCATCCCTGTGCATGTGTCGTCTCTATGTGTGTTTCGTCTCTGTGTGTGTGATAGCTCTGTGTGTATCGTCTGTGTGTGTGTGTGTCAGTGTGTGTGTGTGTCGTCTCTGTACGTGTGTCTTCTCTCTGTGTGCTGTCGTCTCTGTTTGTGTTGTCGTCTCTATGCGTGTGTCGTCGCTATGTGCGTGTCGTCTCTGTGTGTGTGTGCTGTTTCTGTGTGCGTGTGTCTTCTCTCTGTGTGTTGTCGTCTCTGTGTGTGTGTGTGTGTGTATGTCGTCTCTGTGCGTATTTCGTCACTATGTGTGTGTCGTCTCTGTGTCTGTGTGTGTGTTGTCTCTGTGTGCGTGTTGTCTCTGTGCTTGCTGTCTTTGTGTGTGTGTGTCGTCTCTATGTGTGTGTCGTCTCTGTGCGTGTGTCTTCTCTGTGTGTGTGTGTGTCGTCTCTGTGTGTGTGTGTGTCGTCTCTGTGCGTGTGTCGTCGCTATGTGTGTGTCGTCTCTGTGTGTGTTTGTTGTCTCTGTGTGTGTATCATCCCTGTGCATGTGTCGTCTCTATGTGTGTTTCGTCTCTGTGTGTGTGATAGCTCTGTGTGTATCGTCTGTGTGTGTGTGTGTGTGCGTGTGTGTGTCGTCTCTGTACGTGTGTCTTCTCTCTGTGTGTTGTCGTCTCTGTTTGTGTTGTCGTCTCTATGCGTGTGTCGTCGCTATGTGCGTGTCGTCTCTGTGTGTGTGTGTGTGCTGTTTCTGTGTGCGTGTGTCTTCTCTCTGTGTGTTGTCGTCTCAGTGTGTGTGTGTGTGTATGTCGTCTCTGTGCGTATTTCGTCGCTATGTGTGTGTCGTCTCTGTGTCTGTGTGTGTGTGTTGTCTCTGTGTGCGTGTTGTCTCTGTGCTTGCTGTCTTTGTGTGTTTGTGTCGTCTCTATGTGTGTGTCGTCTCTGTGCGTGTGTTGTCTCTGTGTTTGTTGTCTTTGTGTGTGTGTGTGTGTTTGTTGTCTATGTGAGTGTGTCGTCTCTGTTTTTGTGTCTTCTCTGTATTTTGTCGTCTCTGTGTGTGTGTCGTCTCTGTGTCTGTGTTGTCTCTATGTGTGTGTGTGTGTGTGTGTGTCGTTTCTGTGTGTTTGTCCTCTCTGCGTGTGAGTCGTCTCTTTGTGTCTGTCATCTCTGTGTGTTTGTCCTCTCAGTGCGTGAGTTGGGTCTGTGTGTGTGTGTGTCGTCTCTGTGCGTTTGTCGTCTCTTTGTGTTTGAAATTATTTTATACAATAGCGTAACTATCATGTGACATGGTACTTTGAAATTACTTTCTATAATGACGTAACTATCATGTGACTTGGTACTTTGAAATTATTTTCTACAATAGCGTAACTATCATGTGACTTGGTACTTTGAAATTATTTTCTATAATAGCGTAACTATCATGTGACTTGGTACTTTGAAATTATTTTCTATAAAAGCGTAACTATCATGTGACTTGGTACTTTGAAATTATTTTCTATAATAGCGTAACTATCAGGTGACTTGGTACTTTGAAATTATTTTCTACAAAAGCGTAACTATCATGTGACTTGGTACTTTGATATTATTTTCTACAATAAAATAACTATCATGTGACTTGGTACTTTGAAATTATTTTCTACAATAGCGTAACTATCAAGTGACTTGGTACTTTGAAGTTAATTTCTACAATAGCGTAACTATCAAGTGACTTGGTACTTTGAAATTATTTTCTATAATAGCGTAACTATCATGTGACTTGGTACTTTGAAATTATTTTATACAATAGTGTAACTATCATGTGACTTGGTACTTTGAAATTATTTTCTACAATAGCGTAACTATCATGTGACTTGGTACTTTGAAATTATTTTCTACAATAGCGTAACTATCATGTGACTTGGTACTTTGATATTATTTTCTATAATAGCGTAACTATCAAGTGACTTGGTACTTTGAAATTATTTTCTACAATAGCGTAACTATCATGTGACTTGGTACTTTGAAATTATTTTATACAATAGCGTAACTATCATGTGACATGGTACTTTGAAATTACTTTCTATAATGACGTAACTATCATGTGACTTGGTACTTTGAAATTATTTTCTACAATAGCGTAACTATCATGTGACTTGGTACTTTGAAATTATTTTCTACAATAGCGTAACTATCATGTGACTTGGTACTTTGAAATTATTTTCTATAATAGCGTAACTATCATGTGACTTGGTACTTTGAAATTATTTTCTATAAAAGCGTAACTATCATGTGACTTGGTACTTTGAAATTATTTTCTATAATAGCGTAACTATCATGTGACTTGGTACTTGAAATTATTTTCTACAAAAGCGTAACTATCATATGACTTGGTACTTTGAAATTATTTTCTACAATAGCGTAACTATCATGTGACTTGGTACTTTGAAATTATTTTCTACAATAGCGTAACTATCATGTGACTTGGTACTTTGATATTATTTTCTACAATAGTGTAACTATCAAGTGACTTGGTACTTTGAAATTATTTTCTATAATAGCGTAACTATCATGTGACTTGGTAGTTTGAAATTATTTTCTATAATTGCGTAACTATAATGTGACTTGGTACTTTGAAATTATTTTCTACAATAGCGTAACTATCATGTGACTTGGTACTTTGATATTATTTTCTATAATAGCGTAACTATCATGTGACTTGGTACTTTGAAATTATTTTCTACAATAGCGTAACTATCATGTGACTTGGTACTTTGAAATTATTTTATACAATAGCGTAACTATCATGTGACTTGGTAGTTTGAAATTATTTTCTATAATTGCGTAACTATAATGTGACTTGGTACTTTGAAATTATTTTCTACAATAGCGTAACTATCATGTGACTTGGACTTTGATATTTTTTTCTATAATAGCGTAACTATCATGTGACTTGGTACTTTGAAATTATTTTCTACAATAGCGTAACTATCATGTGACTTGGTACTTTGAAATTATTTTATACAATAGCGTAACTATCATTTTCACGATCCGTCTTATAAACTAATGTAGTTCATCCCAATTTTTGCCTTTTTAAGCCCCCCACCAACAAAAATTTCCCTCGCACGTGCCTGGTGATGTCAAACCTACACTCCAATCCACAAATCTATTACCCCTTTTTTGCAAATGTCAATCAAAGAATTCTGATTGTAGCATACAATTTTTTTTAAATAACAAAGCCCCCGTCTTAAAATATTCTAGCAATATCCATTCGTTTATGTAGGGGAGGCTACCTCCGGCCCATTCTTGGTACACAAAACCTTGGGATTTTCACGATCCGTCTTATAAACTAATGTAGTTCATCCCCATTTTTGCCTTTTTAAGCCCCCCACCAACAAAAATTTCCCTCGCACGTGCCTGGTGATGTCAAACCTACACTCCAATTCATAAATCTATTACACCTTTTTTTGCAAATGTCAATCAAATAATTCTGATTGTAGCATCCAATTTTTTTAAATAACAAAGCCCCCCCCGTCTTAAAATATTCTAGCGATATCCATTCGTGTATGTAGGGGAGGCTACCTTCGGTCCATTTTTGGTACACAAAACCTTGGGATTCTCACGATCCGTCTTATAAACTAATATAGTTCATCCCCATTTTTGCCTTTTTAAGCCCGCCCCCCACCAACAAAAATTTCCCTCGCACGTGCCTGGTGATGTCAAACCTACACTCAAATTCACAATATATTACTCCTTTTTTGCAAATGTCAATCAAAGAATTCTGATTGTAGCATCCAATTTTTTTTAGATAACAAAGCCCCCGTCTTAAAATATTCTAGCGATATCCATTCGTGTATGTAGGGGAGGCTACCTCCGGTCCATTCTTGGTACACAAAACCTTGGGATTTTCACGATCCGTCTTATAAACTAATGTAGTTCATCCCCATTTTTGCCTTTTTAAGCCCCCCACCAACAAAAATTTCCCTCGCACGTGCTTGGTGATGTCAAACCTACACTCAAATTCACAAATCTATTACCCCTTTTTTGCAAATGTCAATCAAAGAATTCTGATTGTAGCGTCCAATTTTTTAAATAACAAAGCCCCCCGTCTTAAAATATTCTAGCAATATCCATTCGTGTATGTAGGGGAGGCTACCTCCGGTTCATTCTTGGTACACAAAACCTTGGGAATTTCACGATCCGTCTTATAAACTAATGTAGTTCACCCCATTTTTGCCTTTTTAAGCCCCCCACCAACAAAAATTTCCCTCGCACGTGCCTGGTGATGTCAAACCTACACTCCAATCTGGTTGAAAAACTTGGAGTTGAAACAAACTTGTGTGGGGAATCCCCGTTCATACTGCTATCTTTTTTGCAATGTTTAGGAACAGGCGGGGAATCCCCGCTCGTTTGGAATGGTACCAACGGGGCATAAGCAAATAGAACGTAGTTTCATAACGTGTTTAATCACGTGTAGAGGTCCCATAGAATAACAATGGAAGGGACATAGCGCTTAAAATAGCATGGGAGGGAATATAAGCCCTTAGAACATGGGAGGGAATATAAGCCCTTAGAACATGCTCTGGAAATGCTTTTCCTATTGGGCGAAGCAAATAACATAGGAATTGCTATACAGGCAGCAGAAATGGAATGTACTACTCTACTTACGCTTAATCTAATGGTGTGATTCTCATTAAGATTCTATGACTTTTAGGGGATGTTTCCTCCTTTTTCGAAAATTATGCAAATTTTTGCAGGCTCGTAATTTTTGATGGTTCAGACTAAACTTGATGAAACTTATATTTGAGATCAGCATAAAAATTCAATTCTTTTGATGCAATACCGAGTTCTTTTCGGTATCAAAATTCTGTGTTTTAGAGTTTTGGTTACTATTGAGCCGGGCCGCTCTTCACTTACAGTTGGTTACCACGAACTGTTTGATATCTATATTGTAGAGGTATGGGTGATGGAGCAGGATTAATAAAAAGGTGTTTTAGCAGCTCTAGTTAAAAAAAATTCAACTTAGTTTAGTAAACAGTACCACAAATTGACGCAGATTTCTTCTAATACTTCTAATAATTTTTTCAGATTTTCCCCAAAAAAGATTTTGAATTTTTTTTAACTTTAGCTTTTCTCTCTTGTAACACTATGAACATATGAGATTTACTCTTTCGTTTGAGGAAGAAGACCATGAAAGTCCAATAGGCTATTACAAACTACCATGTCTTCAGTCAGAGATACACAGAGGTTCAATCTTTAATAGGTCTTGTGTTGCAAAACCTGAGAGTTTCTCCTAGTAAGGGGGGAGGTGTAAACACAATAGGTTTTGCCGAGGCTGTATCCAGGGGGTAGAGGGTTTGTGCCTTCCCCCAATCTTGTCCGACTCGTAAAAACATAACAAAAATGAATGTAAAAAAATTTTTAAAAGCTTTTGAAAAGCGTTTTTTAATGTTTTTTTTAACTCCCCTAAAAAAAAAATCCTGGATACGACCCTAGGTATAGTACAATTTTCGACCGCCATTTACAATTAGGAATTTCCCGATACACTTATAGAGGAGTCAACCCCTGCATCCCTCGTCTATCAGGAGGACCAGCAATTTCAGTTGGTATTTAGTTCCTCTTACTGACAGACATGCTGAGAACAAAAATTAGAGACCCTTCCAATGCCTCCCACAAAAGTTTAAACCAGTCCAGACTACCAAAAGGCTACATTATAATACTAGCTGTTGCGCTTCACTGAGTTTGATTAAGATCTGACGAATCCTTCCAAAAAATGTCTCGACCAGGAAAAATTCAGGTCCCCCCATCTCCCCCACAGAGTTCAAATCGTTCCCTGTTTTGAAATGTTCAGAAATAGCAGATCGAAGTTAATTTCTAAATAAGTCCTGTTGTGATCCGATAAATTTTTCTGTTGTGATCCTTACTATCTTTTCCATCCAAATTTGATTGATATCTGAAAACCACCCCTGCTAGATCTAAATATCGTAAGGATTTAAGGGATCTCTCCCATTCTCCTCTCTATAAAATTAGGGTTGTATACTAGTCCTAAATCGCATAACCAAGATAAAAAAAATACTTGGGAAGAACAACTAGAATTTGCCTCCAAAGACGGTGATGCCTTCGATACATCTTACAAGAGCCAGATTATAGACTTCCGAAAATCTACTTTTACTGGCAGCCGGGAGGCACCCGTCACAAAGGAAAACTAAAGAACACAATTTGTAGGACATACAAATTGACGGAAGATCGCTCAAGAAGAGTCTCATCTCTGAGTTGTAGGACGTGTATGCAGTCTCTCATCATAGAGAAGATTGGAGGTTATTCACTGACGCCCTGTGGGCTGGAAAGACCATGTCAACAACGATAAAATACTCGCATAGAGCAACAGACCATTGCCTCCGCTGTGAGACGAAAAAGATGGTGATGCCTTTGGCATATCCTATACGAGCTAGATGATAGACTTCTGAAAATGGTCATTCACTTGTAGTTGGGAGGCAACCGTCACCGAGAAAAACCAAAGGACACGCTTTTTTAGGGCATACGAACATGATAGAACAGCCGTAAAGAAGTCTTGTTCTTGAGTGGGAGGAGGTGTACGCCGTGGTTCAGCTTAAAGAAGATTGGAGGCTTGTCACTGACGCTCTATCTGCCTCTGGAGTATCCAGAGGATACTAGCGTCTAGGTTAAGGTTAGGGCTGCCTCTTCCCCACAAAGAGACTATCATGCTTATACTCCCCAACAAAGGCAGCACCAGGCTCAAAGCTCAAACTACCAGAAAAAAACTTTTCCCCAAAAAAGGAGGATCAGAAAACACTAAGTACCAAGCCATCCGCGGCCAACACACCTACACATGCTCCTCCTCCATCCCAACTTATTCAAAGCCTCCCTCTTTACATCCTCTTAGGAGATTTCCATTTCTCTTAAATCTTTTTTACGACATCCTCCCACCCAAACCATGGATGTCCTGCTTTCCATTTAGCCCTAAACGGTTGGCAAAAAAGGACACTCTTTTGCAATCTGGCATCCTTTGGCCACAGAACTTGCCCTAGCCATCTCCACCTTTCTCCAATTATAGCCCTAGAAAGCGGAACTGAACCAAACTTTTCGTACAGCCTACTGTTTTAAATACGGTCAGTCAGTCGAGTACCCAAACAATTTCTCTAGAAAACATCTAGAAAGTCTTCCTCCGTTTTTTGGAGCACCCATGCTTCAGAGCCATATCTGACCCCTGTCATCACTGTAGCTTCCAATATTCTAATCTTGGTTCGTAGACTCATTTTCCTAGTTTTCCAAACTTTTTCAATTGTGAAAATCACCCTGAGCCTTGGCTATCTAATAAACTACCAAGCGTGAGACTCCCACAAACCACCATTAATAAATAAATGAAACCCAAAGCGAACAGAAATTACAATAAATAACCGAGTCAGACTCAAAACGAGCAGAAATTAGCATGATTAGGGTTCACAACCCCTATGCTTTCTCAAGGCCAAAATTGTAATATTGCTTTGTCACCCTTTTGACAATCTAGATGATTATAGTTAATTTTGATTTAGTTCAACACCTGCCTAAATGTTGTTGAAAGCTTCACCTTAATACCCTTAGCTTGGGTAGTAGCAATAGTTGTAGTAACTGTAATAGCATTAGTAGCAGTATGCACATATCACCGTTGGTTTTGTTTTCCACATCCCCTTCAACAACCTATTTTCTAACTTATTACACAAATCAATTCTTAAGATACGCTCTTTTGACAATCTAAATACACATAGCGTCGTTTGTTAGCTCAAATTCCCCATCAATATTCTTCCAAATTTTATCTTCATAAACTTAACCTTAATAGTAATAGTATCACAAAAGTTTTAGTGGTAGTAGAAGTAGTTGCAGTGTTAGTGTTGCATTAATAGTAGTAGTAACAGCAGTAGCAACAGTATAAATAGCGGTAGTAGCATGTGCATATTGCCTTTTGGTCAGTTGAACATCACGTTCATGATGTCCCAAAAGTTTCACCTTGACACGATAAGCAATTCAAAAAAATTGTTGGTGTGCGCTTTTGACAACCTTTTGACGCCTTTTTCACCTTAATACTCTAAGCTTTACAATTTGTTGCCATTGAAGTAGTAGTTTGAGTTGTTCATTAGCAGTAGTAATATAAATAATAAGGCTCCGGATGCTAATAGTGTGGTGAATGAGTTTCTTAAATATGGTGGCTCTGATGTTAGAAATAAGTTACTGAAGATTATGAATACATTTGAGGAAGGGTATTTTGGGGAAAAGTAATTTTTCACTTCGGGGCATGTTGTCTCTGACGGTACCTAGCCTCATGTGTAGATTATGTAGATTTGTGGATCAGGCACTAAAGATAAGAAAGAAACTATTGTGAAGAAGATTTGTTATGGTTTTAAAAAAAAGAATGCTGAAGCGAGTTTTATTTTTGTTTTCCTGTTATATTTGATGTATAGTGTATATGGCTCTGTATAAAGGCTTTTGAATACACGATTATTATTATTATTATTATTATTATTATTATTATGTGTGTGATTATGGGAGTTAGTTTTATAGTATTATGTGTGCTTTTGTGCTGCAATTCTTATGTTATTTTATTTTTATTTGCTATGGGCTATGTTTAGTTATTGTTATATATGTTATTATCATGTGTTTTAACTATATATGCAACTGTGTTTGTTTTTGCCATGGCCCAAAGAGGATTTTGTTTTGAAATAAATATCTATCTATCTATCTATCTATGATTTTTGAAAAGGGGGAAGTATCTAGCGATTTTAGAAAAACCCTTATTAAACCACTCTATAAGAAAGGTGATAAGAGTGAGTGAGGCAATTACAAAGGCATTAGCCTGGTCTCTGTAGGTAGCAAATTACTTTGTAATAGCATATTTTTTAGACTGAGAGATGCTGTAGACAGAGTGATAAGAGAAGAACAGTGCGGTTTTAGAAAGGGTTAAGGACGTGTCGACCAAATTTCACTCTTAGGTTAATAATTGAGAAGTGCCTGAGTTTCCAAACTCCTTTGGTCCACAATTTTATAGATTATGAGCAACCGTTCGATTCTGTTGATAGAAGATCTCTAACGAAGGTCTTATCCTTGTATGGTATACCAGACACATACATTAGAGTGATAGGTGCTTTGTACGAAAATAACACTGCTGCGGTTAAGGTAATAAATGAGGTTAGCAACCGGTTTTGTATTCAGGAGTTATGCAGCGTTGTGTTCGATCCCCCTTTATATGGATCATTTTGATGGACTTTGGCTTAAGGAGCACATGAAAGGCAATGGGAGACTACGGAATCAAACGGGGAGGAAAAAGACGCATATAGTTTTCAGTAAAGTGCCAATGACGCAGTAGGTTTTAGACTTTTACAGTGAGAGAAGGAAGTGATACCCAAACTCTTGTTTGTGGTGATTTTTGTTCGTTTCAAGCTTGATTTGCATATTCAATTTAAGTTTCACTCGTTTTAGGATTTATTTATTAATTTACATTAATATCTATTGTATGTTTGTTTGCATTGATTGTTTATTTAATTTCTGTTAATTTTCAGTTTCATTTGTACTTCAATAGGAAAATAATTTTTTTAGTCTTAAGCCTGATTTTCATATTCAATCTAAGCATTACTCGCTTTAAGATCTATTTATTCATTTATATTATTACTTGCTGTATGTTTTTGCTATGATTGTTTATTTAATTTCTGTTTGTTTTGGGTGTCATTTATTCTTTAATAGTAATTTCTGGTCGTTTTGAGTTTGAATTAAATAAAAAAACAAGTTTTTTTTTTACTGAAAGTAAGGAACGACGTTAAATTCAAAACGAACAGAAATTATTCCGTATATGAAAGGGGCTGTCCCCTCCATAACACCTCGCTCTTTACGCTAAAGTTTTTTATTGTTGAAAAAATATAGAGTTGTGAGAAAGTCAAACTTTAGCGTAAAGAGCCAGGCGTTGAGGAGGGGACAGCCCCTTTCGTATACGGAATAATTTCTGTTCGTTTTAAGTTTTAACGTCGTTCCTTACTGTCAGTTAAAAAACTTGTTTTTTTTTATTTAATTTTTGAACGTTTTTGAATTAATGCAGGTTTTGATTTAGGCTCACCGTACATGAATAATTAAAACAAAATTTGTATATTATTTTTACTTTTATTTAGTTAAATGGCTTTCTCGGAACTTTTTTAATTTTATTTACGAACGTTTTTATTAGCAATAGATATACGTAACTTACGAATTAACTTACATAACGAACTTCTATATTCATAGATTTTTAATACGTATATTAGGGGGTTCGCTCCCTAGTCAATAACTTGCTCTTTAAGCTAAAGTTCGAATTTTGTTCCAATTCTTTAAAAATGACCCCTTAATCACAAAGGCCATTAATTAGAATAAATAGCTCTTATGAAAGTACTAAAGAATCTTTGGCTTAAAGAGCAAGGTATTGACTAGGGGTGAACCACGTAACATTTTCTGTTTGTTTCAAGTTTTGATGTTGCTCCTTACTTTCAGTCGAAAAACTTGTTTTTTTTATTTAATTTCTGATCTTTTTCTTCAGTAATGCTGGAAAATACGACGCCCCCTTCATAGCAATTTCCCTTCCCCCATGAAAACTTCCTTAATGAAAATATCCTCCCATAAAACCCCCGACCCACCCATCCCCCACCCCCCACCTACCAGAAAAAATCCCCCCTGAAAACGTCTGTATAATTCCCAATAACCAATACTAGATGTTAACATTGGGCAAAGTTCATAACTTTCAGCCCTCCCCCCGGGGACTTCGGGGGTTAAGTCATCCTAAAAGACATATTTATCATATTTTCGACCATGCTGAACAAAATGGCTATCTTAAAATTTTGATCAGGTGACTTTGGGAAAAAAATGAGCGTGGGAGAGGGCCTAGCTGCCCTCCATTTTTTTGGTCGCCTAAAAAGGGCACTAGAACTTTTAACTTCCGTTCTAATGAGCCCTCCCACGATATTTTAGGACCACTGGGTCGATACGATCACCCCTGAAAAAAAAAAATAAACACTTATCCGTGATCTTTCATCTGGCAAAAAATACAAAATTCCACATTTTTGTAGATAGTTGCTTAAAACCTCTACAGTAGGGTTCTCTGATACGCTGAATATGATGGTGTGATTTTCATTAAGGTTCTATAACTTTTAGGGGGTCTTTCCTTTTTTCTAAAATCAGCCAAATTTTCTCATGCGCGTAACTTTAGATGGGTAACACTGAACTTAATGAAACTTATACATTTGAAATTAGCATTAAAATCTGATTCTTTTGATGTATCTATTCGCATCAAAATTGCGTTTTTTAGAGTTTCGGTTACTATTGAGCCGGGTCGCTCCTTACTTACAGTTCGTTACCACGAACTGTTTGATTTTAAAAGGTTTTTGTATCTGCTGAGCTTAAGTTTAAAATGGCCTTTACTTTTCTTTGAAAACTTATATTTCGTAAAGTTTTTTTGAATTAATTTCTGTTCGTTTTTGACTGCAAAAAATTTCAAGTTTTTAAAACTTCTTTATTTCAAAATCAAATTTAAAAAAAAAATGAGATATTCATCAAAGTATCAAAACTGATATCAAAGTAACAATATCAAAGCGAAAAAATGGGTTAGTGTAAACCTCGGAGTTTTTATTATTTGATGTTTGAACTATTTTTAACAAAATTGCTATCTCAAAATTTTTATCGGATGGTTTGGGGAAAAAGGGCGTGGGGGACTAAATTAAGCTTCGGTCTCTTGTGACTCTCTAAAAGTGAACTAGAACTTTCTATTTTCAATCAAATTAGCCCTATCTAAGGTTTATACGAGTATCCCTTCTATAAGAACCACATATATCCCCAGAGTATAACTTACAACGCCTGTCCCAGGGCCCTGGGGGGTTGTGTCAAACCTGAAGTTTTAATATCTGATGGTTGAACTATTTTTAACAAATTGGTCACCTGAATTTTTTATCGGATGGGTTTATCCATCCAATACACCCTAAGGCGTGGAGGGCAGGAGGGGCTAGTTTCCCTCCGATCTTTTTGACTCTGAGAAAATGAACTACAACTTTTAATTTCCATTCAAATGAGCCCTCTCTGAAGTTTATACGAGCAAACCTTCCATAAGAACCATATATGAGTAGTAAGGCCATAGGGAATATAAAACCCACATTGAAT
The DNA here is from genome assembly GCA_027921565.1 of Artemia sinica. NCBI lineage: Eukaryota > Metazoa > Arthropoda > Branchiopoda > Anostraca > Artemiidae > Artemia > Artemia sinica. The sequence goes on from CM051264.1 coordinate 68,804,113, forward strand.
TACACATGAATATGCGTGTAGTTTAACCGGTACATTGGCTTACCACGGGTCAGTCACCTATTACTACGAACGGTACATGCCTAACCAGAAGGGTTTCTGGGCTAATAAGCTTGAGACACGTTTGGTGGGTATAATCTGGTTTGGTGGGTATACTCTGGTTTGATGGGTATAGTCTGGTTTAGTTTTTCAAAGAGAGTGAGTTTTGACATTTTTGCAAAAAGGGATAAGGAATTCGCAAATTGAACACTATGAACGATATTAATTAATGTTTTGAATTATAGGAGTGTGAATGATTCTAATTAGTGATTGGATAATTTAGAACAAGAAATGACTGAAAAGTGTTTTGGATGAGATGGGATGATTGTGTACTGTATAATACACAAGTGATGGTTTGCACAGTGTTGTCAATTTTAAATAGTTTAGAAATAAAAAAAATTAACAAGAAATGGCTGAAAAGTGTTTTGAGGGAGTTGAGTTGCACGAGGGTTGAGTTGCACGAGGGTTCAGTTACATGCGGATTCAGTTACACGGGGATTAGTTAAATGGGGTCGAGTTGCACGAGGGTTCAGTAGCACGGAGGTTCAGTTGTACGGGGTTTCGGTTATACAGGGGTTCAGTTACATGGGGGGTTCAGTTGCACGGGGGTTTAGTTAAATGAGGGTTGAGTTGCACGGGGGTTGAGTTGCACGAGGGTTCAGTTGCACGGGGGGTTCAGTTACATGCGGATTCAGCTACACGGGGATTAGTTAAATGCGGTTGAGCTGCATAGTCTCGTTGGAAAAAATTGGAGTTCATACTTAAACAGTTCTATTAAGAGCTATTGCTATGGAAATGGCTCATTTTTGAATCAAAACTATGCTTTTCCGACTGAAGATACACATTTGAATCAGAAAATGTGAAAATGTATACAATTGAAACAGAGAAGTGTGTTTTGACGATATTTTCTATATTTTCGTCTGAAAAATAGGAGTTCACGCTTAAAAAGTTCTATTAAGAGCTATTTTTATGGAAATGCTTTTACAATCGGAAATGTTCGATTAACATTTGCAAAAAGGGGTAATGGGATTTGCGAATTGGAGGAGATGGGGTGATTGTGTACTGTATAATACACAAGTGATGTTTTGGAGAGTATTGTCAATTTAAAATAGTTTAGAAATAAAAAAAATTAACAAGAAATGACTGAAAAGTGTTTTGAGGGAGTTGAGTTGCACGAGGGTTGAGTTGCACGAGGGTTCAGTTAAGGGGGTACAGTTACACGGGGGTTTAGTTAAATGAGGGTCGAGTTGCACGAGGGTTCAGTAGCACGATGGTTCAGTAGCACGGTGGGGGTTCAGTTGTACGGGGTTTCGGTTATACAGGGGTTCTGTTACATGGGGGGTTAAGTTGCACGGGGGTTTAGTTAAATGGGGCTTGAGTTGCACGGGAGTTGAGTTGCACGAGGGTTCAGTTGCACGGGGGTTCAGTTACATGCGGATTCAGTTACACGGGGATTAGTTAAATGCGGTTGAGTTGCATAGTCTCGTTGGAAAAAATTGGAGTTCATACTTAAACAGTTCTATTAAGAGCTATTTTTATGGAAATGCTTTTACATTCGGAAATGTTTGATTAACATTTGCAAAAAAGGGGTAATTGGATTTGCGAATTGGAGGAGATGGGGTGATTGTGTACTGTATAATACACAAGTGATGTTTTGGAGAGTATTGTCAATTTAAAATAGTTTAGAAATAAAAAAAATTTACCAAGAAATGGCTGAAAAGTGTTTTGAGGGAGATGGGTTGCATGAAGGGTTGAGTTGCACGAGGTTTCAGTTAAAGGGGGTACAGTTAAACGGGGGTTTAGTTAAATGGGGTCGAGTTGCACGAGGGTTTAGTAGTACGAGGGTTCAGTAGCACGGGGGTTCAGTTGTACGGGGTTTAGGTTATACAGGGGTTCAGTTACATGGGGGTTTAGTTAAATGGGGCTTGACTTGCACGGGAGTTGATTTAAACGAGGGTTCAGTTGCACGGGGGTTCAGTTACATGCGGATTCAGTTACACGGGGGTGCCCACCTCACCTGCCCAGAGTCTCAGGCAAGTGAGCCTAAATTTGAAAAAGTGGAAATTGGCACAGATTTTCTAAACTGAGCTGGAAAAAATTGGAGTTCACACGTAAGAAGATCCATTAAGGGGTATTTTTTGTGGAAAATGACTCATTTTGGAACCAAAACTATGCTTTTCTGACTGAAAATACACAATTGAATCAGACAAATGTATCTTGATCGTATTTTCTGTAATTTTGCTGCATAAAATGGATTTCACACTTAAAAAGTTTCATTAAGAGCTATTTTTATGAAGATGACTCATTTCGATCCAAAACCACGCTTTTCTGACTGAAGATCCAAAAAATGGGTTTTTGATCAAATTATCTATAATTTTGACTGAAAAACAGGAGTTCACACTTAAAAAGTTCTATTAAGAGCTATGAATTGCTTTCGAAAACCCCAAATGAATTAGTTGAAAATAAAGTTTTAACAAGAAATGTCTTAAAAGTATTTTTGGGTGGTTGGCGTGATGACAGAGTGGATGTCTTAGACAGTTATAGTGCTGTACTCTGACATGAATTGCTTTTGAAAACCCGGATGAATTAGTTGAAAATATAGTTTTAACAAGAAATGTCTGAAAACTATTTTTTGGGGGGGAATCTGAGCTAATTAGGGTTTTTGATCGTAAACTCTAGTTTTTTACAAGAAAATTATGGAAAATACAATTCTCTGGTTCAAATGTGAAACTTAAGTCCTTTTTAGGATCGAAAAAATAAACTATTTCTGTAAAATCTGAGCTAATAAGGGTTTTTGACCGTAAACTCTAGTTTTTTGCAAGAAAATTATGGAAAATACAATTCTCTGATTCAAATGTGAAACTTAAGTCCGTTTTTGGATCGAAAAAATAAACTTTTTCCGTAAAATCTGAGCTAATAAGGGTTTTTGACCGTAAACTATAGTTTTTTGTAAGAAAATTATGGAAAATACAATTCTCTGGTTCATAGGTGAAACTTAAGTCCATTTTAGGATCGAAAAAAAAAACTATTTCTGTAAAATCTGAGCTAATAAGGGTTATTGACTGTAAGCTCTAGTTTGTTGTAACAAAATTACGGAAAATACAATTCTCTGGTTCATAGGTGAAACTTAAGTCCCTTTTGGATTGAAAAATAAGACTGTATTCGTAAAATCTGAACTAATAATTCAATATTTTTTTCATAGAAACAAACTTTTTTTTTTAAACTTCGAAATTTTTCAACTTTATTTATTTTTTCTTTTTGTACGTATCTTAAAATGTCAAAGTATGCTTACGGTTCTAACAATTGTACTCTAAGATTTCTCAGAGACACGATGCGGCTTTCCCACTGGTACTCTATGGCCGGTTATCGACACTACCTAGTTTATTGCATGCATTAAATCAGTATTTTTTACGCAGTGGAACGATAAACACATAGTCATATCTTTAAAAAAAAAAGTGAAGATGGATCATTTTAATAAAGTGTGTTCACATGACAATGCTATTGTAGCATTGAATGCCAACAAGAAGTATTTAAACTATGAAACAAGTACAAGTGGTAGCACTACTGGAAATGTATGCATGCATTGTCATGTATGAGAATGCATGTATGAGTATGATAAAAGCTTGTGGACTACTACATTACATCATATAAACAGACTGGGATTCTACGATAGAGTGATTACACCATTTAATAATAGCGGTCAGGAACTGAGAAATGTCCAGGAGGAAATCAGTGAAATTTGCAACTTTTTCGGGGTTGAAGCACTCTATGTAAAGGGTAATGTACCTACATATAAAGTTTTAATTCAAAGTGTGACCCTATGATTCCACTTTTCAATCTAGAAGAATTTAAGTGTCCTAAATTTGAAGGGGTTTGTCATCGTCCTGAAGACGAGGTCAGGTTCTTCGCGCACTGGATACCTAAGGTTATATAATTTAATTTTTATGTAATGATTTCTTCAAATAATATCAAGAGGATTTGTCTTTACACTGCTCACAGTGTAGAGTGTGTTACTAAAATTTTGTTTCAAAATATTTTTGGTCTATCGACCTAGTGGTACTAAAATATCGTAAGAGGGCTCATTTGACTGGAAATTAAAAGTTCTAGTGCCATTTTTAAGTGACCAAAAAGATTGGATGGTAACTACGCCGCCTCTCACGCCTCTTTTTTCTGAAATCGTGCAGTCAAAATTTGACACGACACACAAACAGAGTCATAGTGAGAGAGATATCCAAAAAGTTGGGTTGATCAAGGTTCACTTATAGTGGCGCGCCACTTTTATCATACTCATACATGTTGTAGTTCACTATCCAATGATAACAGTCAATTTATTCAAGTTCCATTGACAATAATAAAAATGCACATTCAAATATAACACCGCAAGATGATTTTTTCAAACCGATAAATTCTGTGTCATAGAGTCCTATCATCTTGGAAGGTATTAGTGTACTTGTTAAGAAGAAAAATACATCATCAAACTTTTATACCTTCGCTCAAGGTCGAATGGACTTATGGCTAAGGGGGATGACTCCTAAAGCATCTGAATTCATTTTGGGGAGGAGTCATAAAACCCTTAGAATTCATTGCGGGGAGGAGTCATAGAACTCTCGGTATCTCTTGCATGCAAATGAAGTCTGGAAATTACATTTTTTTTTTTTTATAATGTCTATATTGTGTATCCAAATAGTGGAATTTACGAAGAAATTGCTCTGCCTTGGACACACTGAAAATTGTTTGTGATTAAAAGAGAGAGAAAAAAAGAAGAAGAGAATCGTCCGGTTATCGATATTAGCTAGTTTAATTGCTCTAGCTTGCACACACACACACACACACACACACACACACACACACACACACACACACACACACACACACACACCACACACACACACACACACACACACACACACACACACACACACACACACACACACACACACACACACACACACACACACACACACACACACACACACACACCACACACACACACACACACACACACACACACACACACACACACACACACACACACACC
>CM051264.1:68814186-68921686 GCA_027921565.1 Artemia sinica
GAAAATACGATCAAGATACATTTGTCTGATTCAATTGTGTATTTTCAGTCAGAAAAGCATAGTTTTGGTTCCAAAATGAGTCATTTTCCACAAAAAATAACTCTTAATGGATCTTCTTACGTGTGAACTCCAATTTTTTCCAGCTCAGTTTAGAAAATCTGTGCCAATTTCCACTTTTTCAAATTTAGGGTCACTTGCCTGAGACTCTGGGCAGGTGAGGTGGGCACCCCCGTGTAACTGAATCCGCATGTAACTGAACCCCCGTGCAACTGAACCCTCGTGTAACTCAACTCCCGTGCAAGTCAAGCCCCATTTAACTAAACCCCCATGTAACTGAACCCCTGTATAACCGAAAACACGTACAACTGAACCCCCGTGCTACTGAACCCTCGTACTACTAAACCTTCGTGCAACTCGACCCCATTTAACTAAACCCCCGTGTAACTGTACCCCCTTTAACTGAACCCTCGTGCAACTCAACCCTCCATGCAACCCATCTCCCTCAAAACACTTTTCAGCCATTTCTTGTTAAATTTTTTTTATTTCTAAACTATTTTAAATTGACAATACTCTCCAAAACATCACTTGTGTATTATACAGTACACAATCACCCCATCTCCTCCAATTCGCAAATCCCATTACCCCCTTTTTGCAAATGTTAATCAAACATTTCCGATTGTAAAAGCATTTTCATAAAAATAGCTCTTAATAGAACTGTTTAAGTATGAACTCCAATTTTTTCCAACGAGACTATGCAACTCAACCGCATTTAACTAATCCCCGTGTAACTGAATCCGCATGTAACTGAACCCCCGTGCAACTGAACCCTCGTGCAACTCAACTCCCGTGCAACTCAAGCCCCATTTAACTAAACCCCCGTGCAACTGAACCCCCCATGTAACTGAACCCCTGTATAACCGAAACCCCGTACAACTGAACCCCCCGTGCTACTGAACCATCGTGCTACTGAACCCTCGTGCAACTCGACCCTCATTTAACTAAACCCCCCTGTAACTGTACCCCCTTAACTGAACCCTCGTACAACTCAACCCTCGTGCAACTCAACTCCCTCAAAACACTTTTCAGTCATTTCTTGTTAATTTTTTTTTATTTCTAAACTATTTTAAATTGACAATACTCTCCAAAACATCACTTGTGTATTATACAGTACACAATCATCCCATCTCCTCCAATTCGCAAATCCCATTACCCCTTTTTGCAAATGTTAATCGAACATTTCCGATTGTAAAAGCATTTCCATAAAAATAGCTCTTAATAAAACTTTTTAAGCGTGAACTCCTATTTTTCAGACGAAAATATAGAAAATATCGTCAAAACACACTTCTCTGTTTCAATTGTATACATTTTCACATTTTCTGATTCAAATGTGTATCTTCAGTCGGAAAAGCATAGTTTTGATTCAAAAATGAGCCATTTCCATAGCAATAGCTCTTAATAGAACTGTTTAAGTATGAACTCAAATTTTTCCAACGAGACTATGCAGCTCAACCGCATTTAACTAATCCCCGTGTAGCTGAATCCGCAAGTAACTGAACCCCCCGTGCAACTGAACCCTCGTGCAACTCAACCCCCGTGCAACTCAAGCCTCATTTAACTAAACCCCATGTAACTGAACCCCTGTATAACCGAAACCCCGTACAACTGAACCTCCGTGCTACTGAACCCTCGTGCAACTCGACCCCATTTAACTAATCCCCGTGTAACTGAATCCGCATGTAACTGAACCCTCGTGCAACTCAACCCTCGTGCAACTCAACTCACTCAAAACACTTTTCAGCCATTTCTTGTTAATTTTTTTTTATTTCTAAACTATTTAAAATTGACAACACTGTGCAAACCATCACTTGTGTATTATACAGTACACAATCATCCCATCTCATCCAAAACACTTTTCAGTCATTTCTTGTTAAAAATTATCCAATCGCTAATTAGAATCATTCACACTCCTATTATTCAAAACATTAAGTAATATCGTTCATAGTGTTCAATTTGCGAATTCCTTATCCCTTTTTGCAAAAATGTCAAATACTCACTCTCTTTGAAAAACTAAACCAGACTATACCCATCAAACCAGAGTATACCCACCAAACCAGATTATACCCACCAAACGTGTCTCAAGCTTATTAGCCCAGAAACCCTTCTGGTAAGGCATGTACCGTTCGTAGTAGTAGGTGACTGAACCGTGGTAAGCCAATGTACCGGTTAAACTACACGCATATTCATGTGTAATTCAATGTGGGTTTTATATTCCCTATGACTTTACTACTTATATGCTCCCAGAGCAATACTTACAATGCCTGCCCCGGCCCTGGGGGGGGGAGGGGTTGTGTCGACACAGGAGTTTTTCTTATCTAACGTTTGAAATATTTTTAACGAAATGACCATACGTAAAGAAGTTTTTTTTTATATGATTTTCGAACTATTTTTAACAAAATGGCTGCCACAAATTTTTTATCAGATGTATTTGGGGAAAAAGGGCTTTGGGGGCCATTTGCCCTCTGATCACTTTCGACTCTTAAAAAAACCCGGGCCCTTGGGGGCTGTGTCGACAACGGAGTTTTTTGTTATCAGAACTATGGACTATTTTTAACAAAATGTCTATCTCAAAATTTTTATCTGATTCATTTAGGGCGTGGAGGAGGGGGGGGGGCTAGTTTCCCTCCGATCTGTTTTGACTCTTAAAAAGTGTACAAGAACTTAAAATTTCCAATCAAATGAGCCCTCTCCGAATTTTATACGAGTATCCCTTCCGCAAGAACTATATATGCCCCTAGAGCATTACTCATAACGCCTGCCTTCGGGTTCTTGCGGGTTCCGTCGAACAGGAATTTTTCTTATCTGACCTTTGAAATATTTTTAATGAAATGGCTATTATAAAAATTTGATCGGATGGGCTTGGGGAAAAAGGTTGTGTGTGGGGGGGGGGGATAGTTTCCCTCGGATATCTTTTGACTCTTTAAAATTGAACTAAAACCTTCAATTTCCAATCAAATGAGCCCCCTCTGAAGTTTATACGATCATCCCCTTCATAAGAACCATATGCGCCCCCAGGACAACCTTACAACGCCTATCCCCCAGGCTCTGGGGGGGGGGGGGCGGGGAGTTTTTTGTTCTCAAATTTTTGAACAATTTCCAAAACACTGGTTATCTGAAAATTTTTAGCGGACGGGTCTGGGGAAAAAAGAGCGTGGGGGGGGCTAGTTTAACTCTCTTGACTCTTAAAAAGTGAACTAGAACTTCCAATTTCCAATAAAATGAGCCATCTATGAAGTTTATACGAGCATCCATTTCATAAGAACCACACATGCCCTTAGCGCATAACTTAGAACGCCTTCCCCTGTGCCCTGGGGGGTTCTCCAGGCACACCGCATTGACACCGGATTTTTTCTTATACGGCCTTTGAACTATTTTTAACAAAATTTCTATCTCAAAACTTTCATCAGATGGGTTTTGAAAAAGAAGGCGTGGGGGGGCTAGCTGCCCTCCAATCTCTTTTGACTATTAGAAAGTGAGCTCGAACTTTCAATATCCAATCAAATGAGCCCTCTCTGAAGTTTATACGAGCGTTCCTTTCATACGAACAATATATGCTCCAGGGTATAACTTACAACGCCGGCTCCCAGGCCCTGGGGGGTTGTGACGACACCTGAGATTTTGTTATCTGACTGTTCAGTAATCTTTAACTTAATGGCTCAAATTTTATCTAATAAATTTAAATAATAAATTTTATCTAATAAATTTAAAGTTTTAACAAAATTTTTATTGGATGCATTTGGGGAAGAAGGGGCGTGGGGGGGGGAGAGGGCTAGTTGCCCTCCAATCTCTTATGACTTTAAAAACCTGAATTAGAACTTTCAATTTCCAATCAAATAAGCCATCTCAGAATTTTTTACGAGCATCCCTTCAATAAGAACCATATATTCCCCCAGGGCATAGCTTACAACACCTGCCCTCGGGCCCTGGGGGCTGTATTGACCCCTGAGTTTTCGTTATGTGGTCTTTGAACTATTTAAAAAAAGCTATCTCAAAGGTCTCATCGGATGGGTTTGAGAAAAAGGGCGTGGAGGGGGAAGGGGGCTAGGTGCCCTCCAGTCTCTTTTGACTCTTAAAAAGTGAACTAGAACTTTCAATTTCCAACCAAATGAGTCCTCTCTGAATTTTATACGAGCATCCCTTCCGCAAGAACTATATATGCCCCTAGAGCATTACTCATAACGCCTGCCTCAGGGTTCTTGCGGGTTCCGTCGAAACAGGAATTTTTCATATCTGACCTTTGAACTATTTTTAATGAAATGGCTATTATAAAAATTTGATCGGATGGGCTTGGGGGAATAGGTTGTGTGGGGGGGGGGATAGTTGCCCTCGGATATCTTTTGACTATTTAAAATTGAACTAAAACCTTTAATTTCCAATCAAATGAGCCCCCTCTGAAGTTTATACGATCATCCCCTTCATAAAAACCATATACGCCCCCAGGACAACCTTACAACGCCTATCCCCCAGGCTCTGTTGGGGGGGGGGGGGTTTGTTCTCTAATTTTTGAACAATTTCCAAAACACTGGTTATCTGAAAATTTTTAGCGGACGGGTTTGGGGAAAAAAGAGCGTGGGGGTGGGCTAGTTTAACTCTCTTGACTCTTAAAAGTGAACTAGAACTTTCAATTTCCAATAAAATGAGCCATCTTTGAAGTTTATACGAGCTTTGCTTTCATAAGAACCACACATGCCCTTAGGGCATAACTTAGAACGCCTTCCCCTGTGCCCTGGGGGGTTCTATTGACACCGGATTTTTTCTTATACGGCCTTTGAAATATTTTTAACATAATTTCTATCTCAAAACTTTCATCAGATGGGTTTTGAAAAAGAAGGCGTGGGGGGACTAGCTGCCCTCGAATCTCTTTTGACTATTAAAAAGGGAGCTCGAACTTTCAATATCCAATCAAATGAGCCCTCTCTGAAGTTTATACGAGCATTCCTTTCATACAAACAATATATGCCCCAGGGCATAACTTACAACGTCTGCCCCAAGCCCTGGGGGTTGTGACGACACCTGAGTTTTTTGTTATCTGACTGTTCAGTAATTTTTAACTTAATGGCTTAAATTTTATCTAATAAATTTTATCTAATAAATTTAAAATTTTAAAAAATTTTTATTGGATGAATTTGGGGAAGAAGGGGCGTGGGGGGGGGGGGGGGGCTGGTTGCCCTCCAATCTCTTATGACTCTAAAAAACTGAACTAGAACTTTCAATTTCTAATCAAATAAGCCATCTCAGAATTTATTACGAGCATCCCTTCAATAAGAACCATATATTTCCCCAGGGCATAGCTTACAACACCTGCCTTTGGGCCCTGGGGGGCTGTATTGACCCCTGAGTTTTCGTTATGTGGTCTTTGAACTATTTAAAAAAAGCTATCTCAAAAGTCTCATCGGATGGGTTTTGAGGAAAAGGGGCGTGGAGGGGGGAAGGGGGGCTAGGTGAACTCCAGTCTCTTTTGACTCTTAAAAGTGAACTAGAACTTTCAATTTCCAATCAAATGAGTCCTCTCCGAATTTTATACGAGCATCCCTTCCGCAAGAACTATATATGCCCCTAGAGCATTACTCATAACGCCTGCCTCAGGGTTCTTGCGGCTCTCTTTGAAGTTAATACGAGTATCCCTTCCATAAGACCCATATATGCCCACAGGGCATAACTTACAACGCCTGTCCCCGGGCCCTGGGGGGTTGTGCCGACACCAGAATTTTTGTTATGTGATCTTTGAACTATTTTTAACAAAATAGCTATCTTAAAATTTTTATTTGATGTATAAGGGAAAAAAGATTTGGAGGGGGGAGCTGGTTACCCTCCAATATCTTTTGACGCTTAAAAAGTGAACTAGAACTTTCTATTTCCAATCAAATGAGCTTTCTCTGAAGATTATACGAGCAATTTTTCCATAAGAACCATATATGCCCCCAGGGCATAACTTATAACCCTTGCCCCTGAAGACTGTGGGAGGAGTGTCTTGCTCAAACATATAATTTCCAGAACTTTCAACTACGTTGAAAAAATGGCTATATCAAAATTTTGATTGGATATGTTTGGGAAAAAGGTGGGCGTGGAAGGGTGTCAGTTGCCTTAGAATCAGTTTTGACTATTAAAAAGGGAACTAGCCATTTAAATTTCCAATCAAATGAGCCCTCTCTGAATTTTCTACCACACCGTTGTCTTTACAAAACCTTATATACCCCCAGGACATAACTTACAACCCTTGCCCTGAGGGCTGTGGGGAGTTGTCTTCCTCAATGACCTAATTTCCAGAAAATAAAATGGCAATCTCAAAATTTTGATTGGATGTGTTTGGGGGAATAATGGGCGTGGGGGGGGGATGGTTGCCCTCCAATCACTTTCGACTATTAAAAAGGGCACTAGCCCTTTGAATATCCAATCCAATGAGCCTATTTTGAAGTTTCTACGACAACGCCTTCTATAAAAACCTTATATACCCCCAGGGCATAACTTAAAACCCTTGCCCTAAGGGTTTTGGGGGAGTGTCCTCCTCAAAAACCTATTTTCTATCTGGAAATCAACTACGCTGAACAAAATGGCTATCTCAAAATTTCGATTGGATGTGTCTGGGGGAATGATTGGCGTGGGGGGATAGTTGCCCTCCAATCACTTTCGACTATTAAAAAGGACACTAGCTCTTTAAATTTCCAATCAAATGAGCCTTTTTTTTTATTTTCTACGACAACACCTTCTATAAGAACCTTATATGCCCCCAGGGCATAACTTAAAACCCTTGCCCTAAGGGTTTTGGGGGAGTGTCCTCCTCAAAAACCTATTTTCTATCTGGAAATCAACTACGCTGAACAAAATGGCTATCTCAAAATTTTGATTGGATGTGTTTGGGGGAATGATGGGCATGGGGGGGGGGCTAGTTGCCCTCCAATCACTTTCACCTATTAAAAAAGGCACTTGTACTCTCGATTTCCAATCGAATGAGCCCCCTTTTAAGTTTTTACGTCGACTCCTTCCATATGAAGTGCCTCTGGGGAAAAAAAAAAAAATAATAATAAAACATTGGAGCCATAGGGCCTTTACTATGGGCAACGCTATAGCGTTGCCTCTGATTTAAGCATCCTAGATGAAAGTGTGAGCGAAATGAATGAACTTTCAGAGGTTTTGCAAGTTCAGGGTACTAGAATAGTTTCAAAAATTAATGTCATTAAGACTAAGTTGCTAGGGCTAGGAATAAATGAAGATGAAAAGGTGACGATGGGTAACGGAAAGAATGATCAAGTGGATGGCTTCACTTACCTTGGTAGTAGAAAGTAGAATAGCCAAGGCTAAGGGTGTTTTTTAGCAGTTAAAAAAAGTTTGGAAGAATAGGAAGATAAGTCTGCAAACCAAGATTAGAATTTTGGAAGCTACAATGATGACAGTGGTCATATATGGCTCTGAAGCATGGGTGCTCTGAAGAGCGGATGAAGAATTGCAAGATGTTTTCCAGAGAAATTGGCTATGGTTTGTTCTTGGTACCCACCTGAATGACCGTATTTTAAATAGTAGGCTCTACGAAAAGTGTGGTTCAATCCCGCTTTCTAGGTCTATAATTAGAGAAAGGTTGAGATGACTAAGGCCCGTTTTGCGGATGAAGGATGACGGATTGCCGAAGACTGTCTTTTTTGGCAAACCGTCTAGGGCTGAACGGGTAGCAGTTCGTCCACGGCTGAGATAGGAGGATGTCACAATGAAAGATTTAAAGGAAATGGAAACTTCCTGGGAGGGTGTAAAGAGGGACGCTTTGAATAAAATTGGGATGGAGGAAGAGCGTGCGTAGCCGTTTTGGCCTTAGGCGGCTTGGTGCTGCTGTGAGTTGTTAGTAGTAATAGTAGTGGTATTAGTAAAAGGAGCCGTAATAGTAGTGCTAGTAGTGACATGCATATATCACCTTTTTGGCAATTGATCTTCCCCTTTGAGTATTCTCTGAAAGTTCCAACCTAATACCCAAATCCATTCCGGAGATAGGTCCTTTTGCTGATCTACATGCACATAGTGCGTTTTGGTTCAGTTCGAACTCCCCCTCAATATTCTTTCAAATTTTCAACTTCATACGCCTAGCCTTAATTGTACTAGTATTGTCGTAGTGATAGTGGTAGTAGGAACAGTAGTAGCAGCAGTAATAATAGGAGTAGTAGCAGGTACATTTTGCCTTTTGCTCAACTGAATATCCCACTCATGATACCCCTTGAATTTTCTCTGGATACGATAATCCGTCCTAAAAATGCAGCTGATACGCCCGTATTAGCATTCATGTATGCACATAATACGCTTTGATTTAGTTCGACGTTTCCCCTTAATGTTTACTCAGACGTTTATTTCAGTATTCTCAGCATTATTAGTACCTGTTACAGAAGTAGTAGTTTTAGTAATAGTAGCGGCAGTAGTAATAGTAGTTGTGATAGAAGTAGAAGCAGCGATAATGGTAGTACCAGAAGCGTGCAAATATTGCCTTTCTGGTCAATTGATCTTCTCCCTGGACCATCTCTCCGGTTTGACATCCGCAAACGCATTATTGCTGAAACTTTCAACAATGCTGAAAAAACAGATGTCTCAAACTTCGTTTGGAATTTTTTTTTGGTGGAAATGATGGGCGTGGGGGGGGGGCTGGTTAATCTAAATTACTTTTGATTCTTAAAATGGGCACTATAACTTCAAATTTGCCCCTCAAATGAGCCCCTCCTGAAGTTTATACGACAACCCATTCCACAAGAACCTTACAGGACCAAGAGCATCACTTCCAGTCCTTGGATCAGGGCTCTTGGGGGTTGCGTCAACCTTAAAGGCATTCTTGTATGTTCTTTGGTTTTCTGTTTTTCAATTGATATTTCACAATTTCAATCAGATTCGTTTTATGAAAAGAGGGGTAGTTGGGGAGGGGGGGGGGGTTAGTTGACCTCCATCACTTTTGACTCTTAAATGGAACTAGAGCTACCAACTTACAAACAATGAGATACCTTTAAAGTTTATACAACCATTCCTTTCTTAAAAACCTTAAATGCCCCCTGGTAATAACTTAAAACCCTTGCCCCCATGCTCTGGTGGTCTATAGCACCCCAACAAGCCTTGTTATATGATCTTTGGATTATTTTGAATAAAATGGTTACCTCAAAGTTTCTATTATTTGCATTTCGTGAAAACACTACGTGTGTGTTTGTGGGGGGGGGGGGTAGATGCCCTCTGATCGCTTTGACTTTTAAATAGGACACTAATACTTCAGATTACCTTTCCAATGAGACCCCTCTAAAGTACATACAACCGCCCTTTCTATAAAAACCTTATATGCCCCCAGGGCATAACTTACAGCCCTTTCCCTGAGGGCTGTGGGGTGGTTGTCATCCTTAAAGACACAATTTCCAGACCCTTCAACTATTCTGACAAAAATTGCTATTTCAAAATTTTGCTTGGATGTGTTTGGGGAAATGATGGGCTTGGAGGGGGGCCGGTTGCTCTCAAATCACTTTTGACTCTTAAAAAGGGCACTATAACTTCCGATTTCAAATCAAATGAGCCCCAGCTGAAGTTTATTTGACCAGCCATTCCATAAAAACCTTATTCACCACCAGTGCAAAACTTAAAACCCTGGCCCCAGGGCTCTGGGATGTTGTACCGACCCTATAGGCATTGCTATATTTTTGATTATTTTGAACAAAATGGCGATCTCACAATTTCAATCAGATACGATTGGTGAAAAGAGAGGGATTGTCACGGGGGGGGGCTAGGTGCCCTCCATCACTTTTGACTCTTAAAAGGAAACTAAAACTTCTAATTTTCCACAAAATGATACTCCTCTAAGGCTTATACAATAATCCCTTCCAGACAAACCTTAACAGTTTACACACTTTGCTCACATTTTCATGCAAGGTGCTTAAATCATCAGCACAGTCGAAGTTGAAAAAATGTTTCTTCCTCCATTTAATTCCATGTTCTCCTATTGATTTTCCTGAGCTCCTTAAGCCAAAGTCCACCAAATAACCCATATAAATGGGGATAGAACCCAACCCTGCTAAAATCCTATTTGACAATGAAACCTAAAGGGTTGTAGTTCAAACCTATCTACGGTAAAAAATCTAGTACAAGTAATAGTTTACTTCTTGTTTTGATCTGACTCTATTTTTAGGAATTGTGGGTTATTATATTTCTTAGTATTGGACATGATTGTCTCTTGCTAGGTTGCTAGCTACTGCTGTAACCCGGATCACAAACAGGAAAGGTCTATGGCTTTTTCTTATTTGGAATAGTAAAAAACAAACTTCAGAGAATCAGGCAGCTAACTAAGTCCAATATGTTCCATGGTTTATTATTTACTAAGTTTCACCCGTCTCTATTGCCACATAGTCCCTATTTTTAAGAATCAATTTTCAAACTATGTTTGTTTCAAGTTATCTTGTCTGTAGATTATTTCAGTTTTCATGGGCTAGAGGTCATTCTTTACTATAACAATTAAGTATAACATAAACTATTTTAAAATTGTGTGTTTGAGAGCCTCTATGGCGCAGTGGATAGCCTGCGGCTAAACTAAAACTTCTATTAATAACTACTTGACTGACGTCATATATGATGAACTATATCGATCATTTATGTAAACCTAGCAAAAATCAAAACTAATTTTAAAATTTTCAGGTATTTTTCTAGTTTTAATTTAAAGATCAAAATTATTGCTTAGACACCATAAATATTTTTGCAGTTCAAATAATAACTTTATGAAATACAATTTTATGGAAATACACATTAAATCACGCGTCTGGTAGTTAGAACCTAACAAAAAAAAACTAATTTCAAAATTTCCAGGTATTTTTTTAGTCTCAATTAAAACACTAAAATTATTGCTCTAACGCCATAAATATGTTTGCAGTTTACGTAATAGCTTTAGCAATCTTGAATTGAGCACTAAAATAAAATAAAATTATCTAGTCAAAGGATAAATGTGTATAGTTAATGCATTCACTTATTACGTCAAATATGGTTAAAACCTACGATTTTGACATCATCATCATTCATCAAGTGTGTACATGAAAATGCAGTTTTTTTGTAAAAAGTGATTCTATTTAAAAAAAAGTTTTGTTTTTTAGTTACAAAAAGCACTAGATGTTGCAATTTCCTTTAAAATAAGCCACTAAACAGCTCCCTACGATGTTCCAGTGCCCCGCTATCTGAGAAAAAGAAAAAAATATCCCGCATATGCAGAATATCGTGGTTTCAGCCACTTTTCTTGATTTTCAAGCCAATATTTTTTTCTTGTTGTTCAAGCCAAGGGACGGTAAGTTATTTATACAGGGATTTCGGACAAGGCAGTTCTAGTGGTGTATTTTTTGTTTGGATCCGACCTCATTTTTTAGGAGTTATCAGTTACTGTAGTTGTACTAAGGGCCATGATCGTCTCTTACTAGGTTGCTAGCTACCCGTCCAACCCAGATGAATTTCTAAAAGCTGTAAGTCATACTTATTCTTTCTACGAGTACAGTTGAGGTCTGAAAACTTCTTCTGTATGAATTTCCAAGCAAACTTTTGGGATTCTAGCAGCTCAGATGTCAAGTTTGGCACTGATCAGATACCAATTGGGTGTAATAAGAAAAACTCTTCTTCCTTCCCACAAATTTGGGTTAAAGCTCAACTTTCCCTCCTGGCGAATATCCTAGTGAAAATAACTTAAAAATACACCCCTCCCCATACCTTCCGCAGAATTTTGAATTTTCTCTGGATAGTCTGAAACCACAACGAGAATAGTCACTTTTACTTCCTGCGAGTCACTTTTACTTCCTAGATTTTGCAACTACTCCTGGTAGATGCGTAAATAACACTGTTCTAGACCCCTCCCTTCCCTCCTACTTATAAATTAATTAAAAAAACCTTTTCCACAAAATATATTTTTCAAAGAAAAGTAAAGAACTCCATTAAACAAAAATGAGCAAAAATAAAATCAAATAATCTACCAAGCGTGAAACTACCACAAATCAGCATCGATAAATAAATGAAACTCAAAACGAACAGAAATCATAGGCAGCGCGCTAGCGCTGCCTAAGTAAAGAACGATGTGGGCACAATGTTTTTTTAGTTTTTTCTCCATACCCGGACACTTCGTATCGAAGGAGTTGTCGTAGAAACTTCGAAAAGGGCTCATTCGATTGGAAATTGGAGTGGCTAGTGCCTTTTTAATAGTCAAAAGTGATTGGAGGGCAACTAGCCCCCCCCCACGCCCGTTATTCCCCCAAACACATCCAATAAAAATTTTGAGATAGCCATTTTGTTCAGCCTAGTTGATTTCCAAAAAGAAAATATCTTTTTGAGGAGGACATTCCCCCACAACCCTCGGGGCAAGGGTTTTAAGTTATGCCCTGAGGGCATATAAGATCAATGTTGACACAATGTACAGTTTATTATCTTTTTTTCTTTAAAGCAGGGTACTTCATATAGAAGGGGTCGTCGCAGAGACTTAAAAAGGGGCTCATTCGATTGGAAATTGAAAGTTCTAGTGCCCTTTTTAATAGTCGAAAGTGATTGGAGGGCAACTAGCCCCCCCCCCCACTCACGCCACTCATTCCTTCAAACACATCAAATCAAAATTTTGAGATAACCATTTTGTTCAGCGTAATTCATTTCCAGATAGAAACCGTGTTTTTGAGGAGGACACTCCCCCCCAACCCTCAGGGCAAGGGTTTTAAGTTATGGCCTGGGGGCATATAAGGTTTTTATAGAAGGCTTTGTCGTAGGAACTTCAAAACAGGCTCATTCGATTGGAAATTCAAAGGGCTAGTGCCCTTTTGAATAGTCGAAAGTGATTGGAGGGCAACTAGCCCCCCCCCCACGCCCATCATTCCACCAAACACATCCAATCAAAATTGTGAGATAGTCATTTTGTTCAGTGTAAATGATTTTAAGATAGAAAATTGGTTTTTGAGGAGGACACTCCCCCACAACCCTCAGGGCAAGGGTTTTAAGTCATGCCCGGGGGGCATATAAGGTTTTTATAGAAGGCGTTGTCGTAGAAGCTTCAAAAAAGGCTCATTCGATTGGAAATTCAAAGGGCTGGTGCCATTTTTAATAGTCGAAAGGGATTGGAGAGAAACTAGCCCCCCCCCCCCCTCACGCCCATCTTTCCCCCAAACACATCCAAACAAAATTGTGAGATAGCCATTTTGTTCAACGTAGTTGATTTCCAGATAGAAAATAGATTTTTTCAAGGAGGACACTCCCCCACAACCCTCAGGGCAAGGGTTTTAAGTTATGCCCTGGGGGCATATAAGGCTTTTATAGAAGGCGTTGTCGCAGAAACTTCAAAACAGGCTCATTCGATTGGAAATTCAAAGGGCTGGTGCCCTTTTTAATAGTCGAAAGTGATTGGAGGGCAACTAATCCCCCTTCCACTCCCACCCTACCATTTGCTTATTATGTTTATAAACTAAATGTTGCCTTAAGATTAAATCAAAATGCACTGTGATAATGCTAATTCCCAATAAGGCATCTCAACAGTATCCCAAGAACGACTGAGTGTATTATGTTCAAACTTTCGGGGCTACTTCTGCTATTAAAATTTAACCTAACCAAAATAAAAAGATTTGGTGCTACCCTTCCCCCACTCTCTGGACGAAATTTCTGTTTATGTCCCTGGATGTATTTATAGACGAAAATAACAATTAAAATTACTCACCATCATAATAATCTGGTGGTAGAAGTCTTTCCAACGGTGTCAAAGCTTTTCCCCATTTAGGATGTACTTTGTTGTTACAAGAACCGTCGTATGATCGATATGGAAAGCTATAGTCAATACACTGCACTGGCCTTAAGTCACAGCTCTCTGCTAGTTGAGTATTTGCTACGTCTATCTGTTGAGTTGCCGTTCCGGCTAAATGTGCTGGCAAATATAATCTAGAATTTATATTTTTTAAACAATTAGTTTTGTTAATTTTGCGTTTATTTATTATCAAACTTTATTAAATAACAAAAATTAAGATCCTCATTTGTGCAATTGAAATTGTAAAGAACCCTAGAACGAATAAAAAATAACTTACTTCGTCCGAAAATAGGCCGTGACGCCCCAGGCTTTAAAATAAACTCTCCCACAAATTTGAATCGACTCCATTAGCGTGCTCTAGGAATTATTTATAAAAAGGAGGAATTCATTTACTTATCTGCTAGTTAAAACTCACATAAACTTCTAAAATAAAGAAGGATTAAATTTTTCCCAAATTTCTAGAAGAATTAGCACGTGGGAAGCTATGAAAATCTCGAAGATTTCGAGGAGAAATAAACTTAAAGGTTATTTTAATTTCGTGCATGCCCTATATACACTATCTCTACTTCCCAATTAAGTAACGTGGAATAAAGTATCTAAACGAGGGGGAGGGGGTGCTAATTCTTCCTTGATTTTTTTTCGAGAGAAGGAAGCAGAAGCCTTAAAAGTACATTCTTTCGGCCAAGTTTTCCAGCTTTCGATAAGAGGTCCCTCAGATAAATACCTTGGGAAAGTTTTCACCAATAACCTCCATTTAATCTATTATTTATCAGCTGCCAAGAACTCCATAGTCAATTCAAAAATTTTAACTCTTTGCTTTGTTTTTTCTTCATACGAGGAAATATGTCTGTGTTTACTTCCGTTACTCCTGGTATTTCCTCATTGTCTACCTCAGAAAAAGGTATCTACAAATATTTGTTCTCATTACTAGTAAAAAGCTGAGTAAGGATGAGGGGTGTATTTTCTCCAAAATCATGGTGGGGGGGGGGTCGAAGTTGGAGCTGACTTTCCAAAGTCAAGTCCAAATGAGCAGTTTTATGACCCTAAAATTTTTTAAGACGCTAATTTTCAGACGGTTGGGGGGAAAACATCAAGTGGGGGGGGGCAAACTTCCCAATTGCAAATCACGCCCCCTGTGAGGATACGATCCCTTGATCCTTCCCTTTCTTATTTCCGCCTACTTTTTTCTTAACAAATGCTTTATTTCTTATTGTTTTAAATAATAAATTTCAGCCTTTCTTACTTTTGTTTTAATAGTATCTGTTCTAAACGACTTTTCTTTTCTTTTGTTTTTACCACAGTTTATATAATTATCCAGTAAGTTTATCGCAGATCATTTCTGGTCTTCATTCTCGGTACGAACAAAAAGCTCCTCCCACTTCTTTCTGCATTAGCGGGTTAGTCTGTTTCCGATTGTTTCCAACAAAGTGCATTATTCGTAATAGCGGGTTTCCACTTGTTTCCGATTAGATCACAGTCTAACTTGTCTACCCGTGAAAAGATCTGATTCCGCTTATGTTTCTATCTGCAAAAACGTTCTCTGGAGCACTCACACCTTGGTCCAGGTTTTTATAATGGGTGAGATAGGGAAAGATCATACTGGATAATTATATAAACTGTGATTTTTACTTATGGTTTAGCTTTTGCTCTTTGGTGTTGTGCTGATTATTCATTTTTGTGCTGAAATGGAAAGTAAACCCCACTTTTAAGCTTAGTATGCTACTACAGCTGCTGACAACTCATCTAAGCCTTAAGCCGCTTGATCTTAAAACAGCTACACAAGCTGTTTTAAGCTTGTGTAGCTTGAAAACAGCCTCACCCTTTAATAATATTCTTATTTAAATTTTTTCATGTGGTCTCTTCTCCAACCCCTTCGGTTGTCTTTAAACAGCTTTAAACAGCTAATACAGCTTAAAATTTAAAACAGCTGCAAAAGCTCCTTTCCCGCATCTTTTTCAGAACTTCATTTTCACTCCCTCCAATAATATCCTTATTTGATTTTTTTTCATTTGGCCTCTTCCCCAACCCCTTCAGTTGTTGTAGCTGTTTCGTAGTAAATGTTTTATTTACTTACAGATGATTAGTCAATGCTAAATTAACTTTTATAGCGCTCTGTGGCTTGTGGCTTTTTTTATGAAAAAGTGTAGTATTGGTGTTTTGTATTACATTGTATTAAATTAACATTCAGTATTGAAGGAGAAGAGGATGGAAACGGTAGCTTTTGGAAATGTAAAGACACTTAAGACACTGTAGAGTTTTAAATAAATCAGATGAATTATGAAGTTTAATTTATCTAATTGAGGAATAATAAATTTAGTTTTAATAATATACCAAAATAAAATAGAATAAAAAGATACAAATTTATTGACACTAAACTTAAGAAATAAACGTTGTCGCTGATGATCAGTTTTCCTGGTACTCAGTTACTCTTTTAGCTCCTGAAGTTTTGCATACATCTGATAAAGTGTGGGACAGTGCTCGACTATGATAGCGAAAACATTTTAACGAAGAAAAACGAGCATAATTACAGCAGGTTAAAAAAAGCAGAAGACTGGGCAAATATTTCGTTCGAGACCTCGGCTCAACCATTTTCAGTGCAAATATTAGGAAGAAAAAATACTCACGAAAGTCCACAGGAAAGTAGAAACAAACAATCTAAAGAAAATAACATGCGATAAAAAAAAAGTTACTGTGGGATTACATCAGTATTTTATTTTCTTAATTCTGCACTGAGGACGGTAGAGCAGAGTTCTCAACCAAAATATTTGCATAGCATATTTTTTACAGGCTGTGATTTTCCCCGTTTTTTCTTGTTCCATTTTTTTTCTTTTGTCATTATTAGCCACTAGTATCTCACAAACTATTAATCTACTATTATTAATTCTTACGAGGAGAACTATGGTTTACATGAAATTCTGAACCTGTAATTAAGCCATAAGGTTGGCATATTTTACTCTCAACATTTTCTAATAATTACAGCGAAGTTTCTTCTTAATTTCCCCTTACTGGCAAACCAAGCTAAGTAAGTTTCATCACATTGTTTAACAATTGTACTATGTCGATCCACTAAAAATATCAAAAGAATCACTCTGATCAAAAATCACAAGATCACCCTTTGAAATATGATTGGCCAGATCAACCATCTGAAAATTCTCTGAAATTTCTTAAAAATATTTCTTTAACCCTGGAACGGTTATGGTTACATTAATTGAGTCAATGGCGAAGCTCAAAATGGTTATTTCATGGCAGCGGCACCACTAACAATGCAAAAACTGGAATTCTTCAATGTGTATATGCTCGAAAGCTATTTTAGTCAGATATTTCATTGCTTTTTGCAGGGCATCTTTAGAGGGGAAATACTATTTCCCCTGGCTTTCCGGACTATTTTCCCCGGACTATTTAACCGGACTTTCCAAGCTGATAATCTCTTTCACAATTTTGAATCGGACTAACTGCTCGATGCATCATAGGCGATCGGAGTATGATTTGTAATCCCGGTAATTTGCTACGATTTAGCTGTGGTTTTGAGACGGCTGTCACTGGTTTTCTTAGCTGTTGCTATTTTCCTTTTTCTTAGTCCAAGAACATCATTGTTTAGGTTGGTTGATTGGTTAGGCTAATACAAAAAATGTCTTCATCAGGAGCAACAAGTGTTCGACAATTTTCAAAATAACTGAATATAAGACAAGAGTAGATATATTTTCGAAAAAAACAAACAAAATCACTCTAAAAATTGAACACAGTCATTTCAGTCCTTATTTTAGTGCCTTATTTTTGAAAAAAGGGGGAAACAACCCCTAAAAGTCATAAAACTTTAATTTAATTTTTTATAGTGTGAAAATCTACTACTACTATTAACAACTCACCGCAGCACGAAGCCGCCTGAGGCCAACACAGCTACGCACGCTCCTCCTCCATCCCAATCTATTCAAAGCCTCTTTTTTTACACCCTCCCATGAATTTCCCATTTCCTTTAAATCTTTCTTTATGACGTCCTCCCACACCAGACGAGGACGACCTGCTTTCCGTTTAGCCCTAGACGATTGGCCGAAAAGAACAATCTTCGGCAATCTGTCATCCTTCACCCGCACAACGTGCCCTAGCCACCTCAACCTTTCTTTCATTATAGCCCTAGAGAGCGGTATTGAACCACATTTTTTGTACAGCCTATTGTTTGAACTACGGTCAGTCAGCCGGGTACCCAGAACAATCCTTAAGCAGTTTCTCTGGAAAACATCTAGCAAATCTTCATCCGCTTTCGGAGCGCCCATGCTTCAGAGCCATATTTGACCACTGTCATCACTTTAGCTTCTAATATTCTAATCTTGGTTTGCAGACTTACCTTCCAATTCTTCCAAACTTTTTTTAACTGTGAAAAAACACCCTGAGCCTTGGCTATTCTACTTTTAACATCTTCACTGCTCCCACCATCTTTACTAATAATACTACCAAGGTAAGTTAAGCTGCCCACCTGATCAATCTTTTCATTATCCAACGTCACCTTTTCATCTTCACTTATTCCTAGCCTTAGTGACTTAGTCTTCTTAACATTAATTTTCAAACCTATTCTAGCACCCTGAACTCGCAAAACCTCTAGAACTTCATTCATTTTGCTCACACTTTCATCTAGGATGCTTAAATCATCAGCATAATCTAAGTCCAGGAGACTTTTTCCTCCCCATTTGATTCCGTGGTCTCCCATTGCCTTTCCTGTGCTCCTTAAGACAAAGTCCATCAAAATAATCCATATAAAGGGGGATAGAACACAAACCTGCTTAACTCCCAATTTAATACAGAATCAGCTGAATAACTGTGCCAAAGTCGTTTAATTAACGTAATTGGCAAAATTTGTGTAGTAATAAATGGGTTCTGCTCTTTTAGCTGGAAAACACGCGACATATTGTATAGTGAACATTATAAAAGAAACTAGTCAAGTAGGTTCTTAAAACGGAGAATTCCTATGCCGAGCATTGCAGGTACCTAGGTTGAGTTAGGTTAAGTATTTAATATATGCTATGCTTTACCCCCACCCCCCTAATGTGTAAATATATAGCCCAAGTTTGTTTCTAAACTATTATATTTTTATCCCATTTTGTTTTATTTCATTAGCATTAACCAGACTTCACTTCTCGCGTGTTTTCCAGCTAATAGAACAGTACCAATAAATGTCTGATCCTAGTTTTGAACAAAGAAAGATTTTTTTAATTCAGTTATATACCAAAGATAGATGACAATAAGGACAATGTTTAGCAATATAAAAGTCATTTATCACAAAAAAAACAAAAAAAAACATGGAGACTACCCCCTTTCCCTTGTGCTGGCTAAGTGGAAACGCCTGTGCCTTGTAATGGCAAGGTTTTCAGGTTCAATCTCGGACGGCGCGAGGAAAGCGCTTGTTGGTACAATTTAACTGGCCTCCCCCAGGCCACCCAGCGTGTCCCCAGGTGGCGATAGGGGAATGCCTTACAGATATTAAACACTATTAAATAAAAAAAACAAGTTTTTTAACTGAAAGTAAGGAACAACGTTAAAACTTAAAACGAACAGAAATTATTCCGTATATGAAAGGGGCTGTCCCCTCCTCAACGCCTTGTTCTTTACGCTAAAGTTTTTTATTGTTTAAAAAAATAGAGTTGTGAGAAAGTCAAACTTTGGCGTAAAGAGCGAGGTGTTGAGGAGGGGACAGCCCCTTTCATACACGGAATAATTTCTGTTCGTTTTAAGTTTTAACGTCGTTCCTTACTTTAAGTTAAAAAAAACTAGTTTTTTCTATTTAATTTTTGAACGTTTTTGAATTAATGCAGGTTTTGATTTTGCCTCACGGTACATGAATAATTAAAACACAATTTACATATTAATTTTACTTTTATTTGGCTAAATGGCTTTCTCGAAACTTGTTTAATTTTATTTACGAACATTTTTATTAGTAGTAATTATACGTAACTTACAAATTAACTTACGGAACGAACTTCTATATTCATAGATTTTTAATACGTACATTAGGGGGTTCGCCCCATAGTCAATACCTTGCTCCTTGAGCTACAGTACGAATTTTTTTTCCAATTCTTTAACCCTAGAAGGGTAAGCTTTTGTAAATTTTACGACGCAAAAACACTTTTTCGCGGTTGCCATGGAAACGGATGCATTGCGCGAACCGATCTCCCTGATATGTTAATATTATGACTAGCCAGCTCTTGTGCCGTCACCGAGGTTTTATTATCTGAACCGGTTGGGGAGATATTAAGGGTGAGTAGTAAAATTTACGAAAGCTTACCATATACGTAACTTTTTCACCTATTTCAGGAAAAGGGATTTTTGATCAAAACTTGGTAATTAGTAAGCTTCTTCGGACAATGAGGTTAGATCAGTTTTTTAACGTTGTTGACAAGCTTCGTAGCAAATTTCGTGAGGAAATAGCACATGAAAATGCTGAATTTGGCTATTTTCTGATTTAACAAATGAGCAGCAAAAATTTTTCACACTGACAAATAGAAATGTCCCGACTGACAACTTGTTTACATCGATTCCGTTTGCAGCAGAACTACTGAAAGAACCGTATCGACTGACTACAGTTGGTACAGTACGAAAAAACAAGAGAGAAATTCCGGAAGAGCTGCTTGTAAGCAAAGGGAGAATCACAGGAACCTCAATGTTCTGTTTCGATCGGGAGATGACTAGTGTCTTATCTTCCTAAGCCATCACAAATGGTCCTGCTTCTGTCAACTTGCCATGAGGGTACCAGTATCACGTATCCAAGCAAGAAGCCTGAGATCATTGAGTACTACAATAACACCAAAGGCGGTGTAGACACATTTGACCAAATGTGTAGTTCAATGTCAGCGGCTCGGAAGACAAACAGGTGGCCCATGTGCATGTTTTATGGGTTGATCAACATCGCGTGTATCAACAGTTATGTCATCTACTCCTTCAATATCTCCAAATCTGGTGAAAGACCACTTTCACGAAAGGATTTCATGAATGTTCTGTTCAAAGAGTTGACCCAGCCGCATATGACCACTCGCTTAGAAACCCCCACTTTCCAGCGCTCGATCAGACTCGATATCAGTCAAACAATGGAGGTGACAGGTGAAATACATTCAGAAACGTCTGTGGAAGGGAGAAGAACGACCTTCAGCCTCTGCCCAGACCGCATTCGCCGAATGACTACCAATTTTTGCAACCACTGCAAAAAGCCATTCTGCGGTGAACACCGTGCGAAGTCATGCATACCATGTGGCTCCAAGAAATGAAAGCAACCTTTTGTGCTGTGTAAAACATTATCTGAAGATCTGTTTTTGATAATTCCCACTTACTTTTAAAATATACTTAAGTGATGAGTTTTAAAAGTCAATGTTTCTGCAAGTAGTAATTTTTACAAAAGCTTACCATCTACGTAACTTTTTGGGAAGCTTACCTTTCTAGGGTTAACAATCACCCCTTAATCACAAAGGCCGTTAATTAGAATAAATAGCTTATGAAAGTACTAAAAATCTTTGGCTTAAAGAGCGAGGTATTGATTAGGGGGCGAACCCAATCATTTACGTAATATTTTATTTTCGTTTTAAGTTTTAATGTTGCTCCTTACTTTCAGTTGAAAAACTTGTTGTTTTTTTAAATTTAATTTCTGATCTTTTTCTTCAATAATGCTGGGAAATCCGGGGCCCCCTTCATAGCAAAGTTCCTTCCCCCATGAAAACTTCCTTCATGGAAAGATCCTCCCATATAACCCCGACCCAGCCCTCCCTGCCGCCTACCAGAAAAAATCCCCCCTGAAAACATCTGTATACTTCCCAATAAACATTACTATATGTTAAAATTGGGTAAGGTTCATAACTTTCAGCCCTCCTCCTGAGGACTTCGGGGAATTAAGTCATCCTAAAAGACATAGTTATCATATTTTCGACCATGCTGAACAAAATGGCTGTTTCAAAATTTTGATTGGGTGACTTTGGAGAAAAAATGAGCGTGGGAGGGGGCCTAGTTGCCCTCCTTTTTTTTTGGTATCTTAAAATGGGCACTAGAACTTTTAATTTCAATTCCAACGAGCCCTCCTACGATATTCTAGGACCACTGGGTCGATACGATCACCCCTGGGGAATAAAAAAAAAAAATTTAAACAATAAAACCAATAAACACGCATCCGTGATCTTTCTTCTGGCAAAAAATACAAATTTCCACATTTTTGTAGATAGGTGCTTGAAACCTCTACAGTAGGGTTTTCTGATACGCTGAATATGATGGTTTGATTTTCATTAAGGTTCTATAACTTTTATTGGGTCTTTGGCCCTTTTTTCTAAAATCAGCCAAATTTTCTCAGGCGCGCAACTTTTGATGGGTAACACCAAACTTGATGAATCTTATATATTTGAAATCAGCATTAAAATATAATTCTTTTGATGTATCTATTAGTATCAAAATTCTGTTTTTTAGAGTTTCGGTTACCATTGAGCCGGGTCGCTCCTTACTTACAGTTCGTTACCACGAACTGTTTGATGTAGGGTACCTTTATAGGAGGCACGAACCAAGGGGGAACCTTGTCCCTTGGGGTCCATAATAGAAATTGGGGCACCCTCATGGGGGGAGCGGGGGGTCATAAATACGGGCGGAGGAGGAAGAAGGCCCCTCAAATGTACACTCAAAAGGGCCTACTGGTGTGTCCACAAGTCACAACACAGGGTTAAATTGCATGGTGATGCAGAACACCATCGCGGAAAGATCCTCTATGGGAGGACAACTGCGGCAGGGCGTAAGATCAAGATCTATGGACAAGGGCTTCTGCAAAGGGCTACCTCAACCCTTTCGGGCTACCTGCAAGACTGGGGACCTTGCGGTCAATTCTATTCCCACTTGAGGAGTGGCGCCTCTCGAGGAAATTATAGCCTAGTAAACGACACAGCATTCGCACGGGATTCTGATTAATGGACAATTCTTCTGGGCTTGGTATGTTTTGACGGGCGTCTTCAGGCTGAAAAACCTCTTCCTAGCTAATTTATCTATTATGGGCTGCCTCCCCATAGTAGCATAATATTTGTAGGCAAGAATATATAATAAGTACAAGGTAATAGGCTTGAGATTGTCTGTGCAGGATTTTGACTGTTGTTGATAAAAGAGCATCGCCAAGTGCTGAAAACCATGCTGTGACCAGGATGGGCCCAGGATTTCACAAAACCTCCATTCATGGAGGTTTCAGGGACTTCTTGCTCTTTGGTTATAAGCCGGCTTAAGCACTTCGGTGTAGACTTGAGAAGATATGTGGTCCCCGTCCTGCACTGGTATCCGGGATCATTGCTTTTCCTGAGGCGAAAATAATTTCAATGATTTAAAGAACATGAAAATTGGAACTTGAATGTTACGACGTTGAAAAATGTCAATCGTATCGAAATTTTGACTGATGTATTCAGACGATTCGAACTGGACTTATTAGGAGTTTCAGAAACTCATATCCCAGGGGGTAGGAAGCGTGAAATTAGGTGATATAGAATTTCTATACTCAGGCAGGAAGGATGGGGCACATAAACAGGGAGTAGGGCTCATCATGAATAAGGAAGCTACTAAGTTTTGTCTAGGCTGGGAAGGTATTAATAATAGAAGACTAATTGCTCATTTTATGACTAAAGAGTTCAGGGTATCAGTTATTGTAGTATATGCCCCTGTACACACCATCAGATTCAGCGTATCAGAGAACCCAACTATAGAATTTTCAAGGTTCTATCTGCAAAAATGTTAAATTTTGTATTTTTTTTTTTTTACCAGAAGACAGATCACGGATGGGTGCTTATTTGTTTTGTTTTTTTTTTCCAAGGGTGATCGTATCGAACCAGTGGTCCTAGAATATCGCGGGATGGCTCATTCGAACGAAAATTAAAAGTTATAGTGCCCTTTTAAAGTGACCCGAAAAATGGAGGGCAACTAGGCCCCCTCTCACGCTCATTTTTTTCCCAAAGTCACCCGATCAAGATTTTAAGATAGCCATTTTGTTCAGCATGGTCGAAAAATACAATAACTATGTCTTTGAGGATGACTTAATCCCCCACAGTCCCCGGGGGAAGGTCTGCAAGTTATGAACTTTGCCCAATGTTTACATATAGTATTGGTTATTGGGAAATATAAAGAAGTTTTCAGGGGATTTTTTCTGTTATTTGGGGGGGGATGTTCGGGGATACGTGGGAGGATCTTTACATTGGGAAGGGACATTATGCTATGAAAAGGGGCGCCGGATTTCCCAGCATTATTTAAAAAACGATCAGAAATTAAATAATAAAAAAAACAATTTTTTCAATTGAAAGTAAGGAGCAACATAAAATTTAAAACGAACAGAAGTTATTACATATATAGTTGGGTTCACCCCCTTGTCATTACCTCGCTCTTTACGCTAAAGTTTTTTTGTAGTTCATCATAGCTATTTATTCTAATTAACGACCTTTGTGATTAAGGGGTCATTCTTATAGAATTGGAACAAAATTTGAACTTTAGCGTAAAGAGCAAGGTATTGACTAGAGGGGAACCCCCTAATATACGTAATAAAAATATATGAATATAGAAGTTCGTTACGTAAGTTTATTCGTCAGTTACACTAGAACTAAATTTCAAGAAAGCTATTTAGCCAAAAAAAGTAAAATTAATATGCAATTTTTTTTTTAATTATTCATGTACGGTGAGCCAAAATCAAAACTGTATTAATTCAAAAACGTTCAGAAATAAATATAAAAAAACAAGTCTTTTTTTAACTGTATGTAAGGAGCGACATTAAAACTTAAAACGAACAGAAATTATTCCATATATGAAAGGGGCTGTCCCCTCCTCATCGCCTAGCTCTTTACACTAAAGTTTGACACTGTGTCACAACGGTATTTTTTAAAACAATAAAAAACTTCAGCATAAAGAGCGAGACGTTGAGTAGCGGACAGCCCCTTTCATATACGGAGTAATTTCTGTTCGTTTTAAGTTTTAATGTCGCTCGTTACTTTCAGTTAAAAAAACTTTTTTTTAAATTTAATTCCCACAAAAGCTTCATTGGCGGTAAAGAAGAATAAGTAGGGGTAAGGTTTTTTTAAACAAATCCTGAGCTTTTGGCCTAGATCAGGAAAGAGGCTTCTATTTAATTTGTTGAGATATTCTCATGGGTGCCCATAAGGGTTAGGGGGTAGGGGGGGGGGGTTCCAGCCCCCCTGGCTGAATGACGCTGACTTATATTTTTACTTTTAGATTTCTATTATACAACTAGACCCCGGCGCCACGCCAATAAGGGAAGGTCGGCGGTGACGAAAAATAGCAGCAGCCGCGCGCCACTGGCACGACCACTGTTGACCGCAAACAGTTATGTTTTGATCAGTCTTTCTCAAATCCCAGTTTTAATTTATATGAGATTGGGCCTATTCACGAGTTAGAAATTTCACGAGTTGCTGATTGGATACTGGTCTTCTTCGTTATTTATCAAGAGAAGCAGAAATCTGGTAGAAACAAAATGACTGTGGCATTTCAGAACCCTTGCATAATAGTTGAAATGTCTAACAGCTATGTAATCCTAACAGAATTAATTATCAAAATTAGTAGTATTTTTATTTTCATCGAGCGACCGTCACCAACAAGAAGAACTGTCACCAGTTACATCACAGCTGTGCTGATAGGAAAATCTTTCCCCTTAGCGCTCATACCATCAAACATCAAGAAGGGATTGGGAAGGGAGAAACATCCAGAAGGGAGGGAGAAGGGGTATATTCCCTTCCAATCGAGATTGATTTGATAATGAAGATCTGTGCTCTTAAATACAGACCAACCAAATGTTCTTTTGCCCATGAAGCTGGTGGCAAATTGCCAAGCTCATCAGAGGTTCTAACTCCAGCCCATCCCTACCTGCACTGCCATTCTCTCACCCATTGCTTTCAGTAAGCCCTGGGATTTTGCAGCCACTATTAAATAGGATAGTCACACCTGAATAAGTACAACCACATCCCAGTACCACCAACAAAAACAAAATACTTCAAGGAAGAAAGGAGGGCAGAGCAAATGTGCTCACTGACACATCAGTGAAAGCCAAGATTGAAGCTTCCTTTGCTACATGGAAGGCAAAGAAGAGATGGAAAAGAAAAAATTGAAGCAACAAAAGCAAGAAAAAAAAAGAAGCAGGCTGTGAAGAGACAGCAGTGAGGGTGAAAATGAAATTGAAAAGGTTCAGACAGTGACTGTTGATGACAACTCAGACAGTTCTCTTGGGTAAGATAATGAAACGGAATGTGAACTTAGTTTTAATTTCGGTTTCAGTTGGCAACTTTGTAAAATTCATCTGTGGGGGCCATTATGGAGAAGGTAGAACCTATTGCGGAGGCCAGTCTTGCAACTGTGAATGGTGGGTGAGGTAATGTGTGAAAGTGGCTGGATCAGCCAGATCATATCTACTACATGAGAGAGGATTTAGGGTAAAAAACCCCCAGTATCTTGAACAAATGTTCTGACTAAAATGTATCTTCCCTAAACAAGGACAGCAGGTTCTTAATCGTGGACCTGATCCAGATATTTGGGATTGGCTGACTACAATCTTGTAGCCAAGCCTATCTAAATATGATTACTCTTTTTCACTTAACATGTCAAGGATTGAATATGTCCATGATTGAGATACTTCAATTTTAAGATCCTTTGTTCAAGACTGGGCAGTAGCCTATTTTCCAAGATTAGACTCCAGCTAAAAATTTGTAATTGCAAATAGGTCTCTTAACTGTCTGTAAATTTAAAATAGTTACTATTATATATGAGTGAAATATTCAAATGGATGAAATACTTATTAAGAAACTTTAGGCAGATTTAGCAGAGAAAAATTAATTTTCCAGGTGGTATAATAGATATAACTATTGAGATGGTGATTAGGGCGACCTGCATTTGTAGTTTTCCTCCCCTTCATTTCTGTTTATGTCTCAAATAGGTCACCGTCCTGTAATTAGACACCTAGCCTGTTTTTAGTTATTACACCCCCAGTGGTTTTATGACAAATAAGGAAACACATTAATGGTCCTCGATGTTAAATTCAGAATTTAACAGTTAGGAACTTGAGAATTTTTAGAAACTACCATTTCAAGTAACGCTGCTGTGTCAACAATCAAAACTTCAGTATTTACAAACACCTGCCTATGGCAAGGACTGAAGAAATATTGATTCGTTGCTATACCAATGTGTTTTGATATAGAGAGGTCCTTAAATATCAAGTTCATACCTGGAATTAAATAAAAACAAAACAAGTTTTTTTTTTAACTGAGAGTAAGGAGCAACAGTAAAAGTTTAAAAGTCAAGAGCAGAGCCAACTTTGTCAATGCTATTTGCTTATCTAAGAGAGGAGCCCCTTTCTCTGTTGCCACCCAGCTTGTGAGAGCAGTTGTAATAAGTAAGCTGGATTATGGCTGCCTCCTATACCGAGAAGCACCTGCCCAACTCCTGAAAAAACTGGATACAGCCCTGCACTGTGTACTGAGGAAAATTCTCGGATGCCTAAAATCAACCCCCCTACCTGCAATATACTGTGAACTAGGACTGACAACATTAGAAACTAGAATGAAGAAATTAGAAGCACAATATTTTACACGGAAGATGTTGATCCCAAATGACATTATCTACAAAGAACTTATTGAAACATATGATCAGAACCAAAGATTCCAACCAAAATTAATTCCACCATACTGTCGAATGGTGAAACACATCTCTGAAACAGCTGCTCCTATCCCAACTCCTGATGTTATTGATGAGATAGGTTCAGCTTCTAGTACAGGTATAAAGTCAAATATAGCGCTACCCCCATTCTCAATGGGTAGCCCAGAGGAACCACCAGAGATGGCAAGAGCTAGGTGGCATGAATGGGTAGACCAGTGGACACAGACTGGGCATAGAATGGTATTCACTGATGGATCATGCTTTGCCACTGGTGGTGGGGCTGCGGTTGTGGTCCTTGGGCTCAGTCACGCACTGTCTTTTAAAGTAACAGAGAAGTTCTCAATATTTTCACTTGAGTTGCATGCACTATTGAAAGCGTTTGAATTTATTGCAAGTGTTTTGCCAGTAGGTAAATATTTGATATGCAGTGACTCAGTTTCAGTGCTGAATTATCTGATGTATGGCCATAGGCCAGCAAGAAAATCAGTGCTGCTTTTGGAAAATATACTGCTAAAACTAATGACAGCTAAGTATGAGATTGTAGCAACATGGGTACCAGCACATGTTGGAATTAGGGGAAATGAGCAGGCAGATAAGCTGGCAAAATGGGGTGCTAGGTATGGGGAGAATTTAGTATGTCAGTATTCAGTGAATGATTTTTTATGTTATTATGATAAGTTGCTAAAAGAGAAGGAGAAAGAGGTTTTTGGTCAAAGGTCTCAGAACCGGATCCTTGATTTGTATGATTATGGTACCCCACCTCCTGATCTATGTCACCCAGTCAGACACCTGGCTATCAGTATATTCAGGCTCAGAACAGGCCATGCTCGAATTAGGAGTGTATTATTTAAATGGAAGTCAGTAGACTCCCCATTATGTGAGGTCTGCAATGTAGAAGAGGATGTTAGACATATTTTAATGTATTGTAAAAAGTATGAGAGACAGAGATTGCCACTAAAAAAAGCGTGCCTAAAGTATTTTGGTGCATTCACGCTCAGAAGTATCCTGGGCCATGCACAGGCACCACCATGGGCTAGGAAAAAATCTGTGGAAGTACTAGGCCGTTTTATTGTAGATACTAAGCTACACTTAGAGCTGTAATTTGTATTAATAATTGTATATATAAATGTTATTGCACATTATTTTAATATTGTACATTTAAATTAGTGATATGTAAGATATATGTATGAGTATGTGTATCTATTGCAAGCCAAGCTCATCAGTTTAAATTGCCATATCAGCCAGTTGTGTTTGAATTGTAAATATGGAGGCTCATTTGTGACACCATTGGACAGAGTTGAATACAGCCTGATATTGGCTTATTGTTTGTTTTTTTTTTGCCTTGAGATTCTTCAAAACCCCTCCCTAACCACAGTGACAAAAGCCAGATGGCTTTTTTAAATTATTTGACCCTCGGTCATGACAGAACAACCGCTGGACAGCCGAAATTTTGACGTGGAATACCTTTCATCCCTAATGGGTCTGATGAAATCATGGAGACGTGCACAATGGGCAGCTTGCCCAGGAGTGCTACAAACAAACAACAACAACAGCTTAAACGGAATTCACACTGCAAAAGAGTCTACTCAGTCAGTTCCAAATCTGGGTACCTCCTTTTTCCTAAAACAATTTATTTCAAATACTTTTGGATCATCAAGAATTTTATAGATGTTGAGTCTACACTCGGTAATAGAGTATAGATGAATGCGCACTTCTAAATTTGAAGCATTAACGTGTACTATGATTCATTATCTTATGTACTTTAGGTAAATATCCACCTTCAATGGGACTACTGGAGGAGGCTATTGGGAATTAAAAGTATACAAAGCATTTAAAATAGTAACACAAGTTTGTTGATAAGTTTTCATAACATATTTTACAATCTAAAATCTTTTTACATTTTGAAATCATTTGAATTTGAAATCGAATTTTTTACTTCAAAATTATTGTATTACATATTAGTGAAAATGGCCACTTTTAAAGTTGCACAGACTACAGAGAGGAAATTTCTCCCAAAAGCTGAACAGCTTTGTAATTTTTGTATTTGCATAAAGTTATGAGATATAAGGGATATCAAATAAATTTTACTGTCACTTGACCCAAAATAACTTCAGTGGACTTTTAAGAACCAGTTGTTTGTCAAAGGAATGCGGGTAAAACTAAACGAGGATTGAGTCTTGTTTTATCTAAAGTGGACAACAGCTTCCTAATTTTGGTACTGAAGATATCTAAAATTGTCTAAAATCGGAAATGCCGATTGCTAATTGAAAAATAGCTGAAGAAAACTGACAACGTAGCTAGATGACAAGATATTACTGACAAAGAATGCAAGGTACTGGTGTGATCTTACTAAACCATTACGCTAGAGAGAAGTAAATTGAGTAATACGGATGTAATAAAAAGTGGGGATAAATCTTGTGTTACATAAAAACCTCCAGTCCCCATAACTACCAAAGTAAGCCCCCTAGCGTGTTTTGAATCCTCTCCCCCTGAGATTTTGGTTCGACTCATAAAAATTTCACGAAAATGAATATAAACAAATTTTTGATATTTTTATTAAAGTTTATTTTTGTAGCCCCCCCCCCCTGAACAAAATTCTGGGATAAGACATTGCTAAACATATATTTGTCGAAAAAGTATACATGTAATAGCCTACCTACCATGAAATATGCATTCATGTATATAGGATATTTGTATACAGTAAAAAAATTATAACCCCTGTGGTAGCGTAGTGGATTGATACTCTGCTTGGCATAGCTGTGCCCGGGGTTCGATTTCCGCTACCATAAGTTTGGGCGACAGGTTTGCTACCTGTCCCTGTGAGGACAATACTCGGCAACTGAAACGTAGATTTGGAACCATATGTACCATTACTGCTCTGAAGGATCTTTAGTTTTATCTTTTTATATAAAGTACACCTTATACACAGAGAGATACGATCTTCTAATTTATTTTGTTTGGTGGTTTTCCCAGTTTTCTGGAATTAGAATGCTGCTACCCTGACTTCAGATGCCTCTGGGTCCCAAAATTAATAAGCTATTACCCTGACTTGAGGTCCCAAGAAGCACTGGCCTCAGTGCCATAGTCTCTATTTTGGTGAGAATCCAAAGAATAATTCTTAAACATCTAAGATGCGGCAACAACACTTTGATATCATCAGCTCTATTTCCAATAAAAAAGGATCTTACTAATTTTGGAAAAAAAAACGAACATTCGGTTATCTTATGAAGCAAAGTACGGTGGAAGAAAACAGATTTAACCTATCAAGAAACATAGCATAGTCTGTGGGAGTTGCTGTATATCTCTGTCATGCAAAATATCACAAGACACGTTTTGAATTATCGCTGCCGATCTATACTTAGGCCTTACCTTATTAAGAATCTTTGGCGAAAATTTCGTGATTTCCCTAGTAAGAAAAGAGCATAGACTTAATGTGTATATGATACAAATGTCCAACTGAGCAATTATTTGGTAACAAATAAATTTGGTGCTTGTGCTCGTCTCTCTTCATTTTTTTCCAAAAATGCCTTCGTGAATGTTTCCTGTTAAAAAAAACCTATTCAGAGCCTTTGATCTTTTCAAAATAAATTCAAGATATAAATGTAAATATATATAAATATAAATTTTTCCGCGAATACTTATGGTTTTTATTCCCATGATGATTTAATGAATAGCGTTTAATTGCCAAGAACTATACGATTGAATAAATTATTGTTTTAGTAAACCTGGCGACATTGTCTTTCAGCATTCAGCACTATCACCACGAATAGCTTCAAGGAACAATTAGTGCACAACCCCTTTTTTTAACATTCCAAGATAGGCCAGTTGAATGTCTGTATTATATACTTTTTGTCTGTGGAATAAAATATTGAATAAATTAATTTCACCTGTCTGCGACTGCCCTCGTAACTTCTGCTAATTTGATTGCTTTGTATCCTAGGTTAACCGACTCTTCTTTCGGCTTCAGATTTACAGAATGAGCATATGTGGTTGACATCTGCCCTGAATGAGCTCTGCGGGAAGGAAAGTATCCTGTGGCTTCCCTTTTGACCAATCTTTCAATGATTTGTATCCCATGCTGTGCGATTTTTTGAAGCTCTGTTGGAGGTATCGACATAGGAAGGGCTACAGACTTGCTGACTTGTGGGAAACGACTAACTCCAAGCCCTAAATTAGATGATCTTTCAACAAAATTAAACTAATATCACTAGTTATTCTAGAAGAGAAGCGTCTGAGAACTTTGAGTTTGAAGTTTGGTTACCAGTTTTTTTTTTGTTATTTTTTATAGCCTGGGAAAATGACGCAGCATTGGTCACAGTGTGTTAATTCCAAGGAAGGGTATTACTTTAATGAGTAATTATGAGTGAGCGTCAAGAATGCCTAAGAACTTGATAAATAAAATAGAAAAGTGAAATACTTTCTAAAGGAAGGCTGGTAATACGTTATATATAATTTAAAGTATTCTAGCCACTGCGACATTTGTCGTGTTCAAAAATTTGTGGGTAAAGGGCTTATTTGACCCGAGGTTTCCATTAAAATTAGATTTACGGTAACAGAAAAGTCCCAAGAATATACTTAGAGTAAAAAAAAGAGGAACCAACTCCCTATTCAAATGATCAAGTAGCTTCGAGTCAGCCTCTAAGGTTTTTTAAACATACAGATTGATGGATAACACAACATGTAGTTTATTATTTGTATCAATTTCTGGAACAATTTGTAGCGACCACAATGAATATCAATTGCCATAATTCTTTTTTTTTCACAAAGGTTCGTAGAATTCAAAATTTGTTTGTGGAGCTCAATATGTGTCATTGAATGATTTTTTAATATACAAATTTAATGAGAATGCTTTTGAATATATATATATATATATATATATATATATATATATATATATATATATATATATATATATATATATATTATATATATATATATATATATATATATATATATATATATATATATATATATATATATATATATATATATATATATATATATATATATATATATATATATGTCATGGTTGCAGCGGCAGCGGCAACCTAGTAAAGAGCGAACCACGGCCCATAGTAACCAAAAGTTAAAAAACGCGTTTAGAAAAAAACTGCCTAGTGAAAAAAAGTTCCATCTGACACTGAGTCAGGAATGGTAACTATCGTTTCAGTTCGTATCAAAAATAGAAGTTTATTGGGAAAAGAAATTTATGATTATTTCGAAAAAACCCTGAAACCCCTCGAAAATGACGTCAGATCAAAATAAAAAGTATACCATTGGAATAAGCATAGTTGAAAACCTTATTCAGACAAATTACAGTCCATAACCTTGAAAAACAAGAAAAATCACTTTTTTTGTATGGGTAGCACTGATCTGTCTCCCTTTTTTTTCCTTTTTTTTCCAGGGCTAGCGGTTTACCAGAACATTATAAGGAGATACTTAATTGCTCATTAGAAAGCTGTTTCTCACATCTACGTGCTTTTTATAAATGCCACCATCTGCAAGTGCCATATGGCACAAAAATGGCACCTTATGTGCCATTTCTCAAGGGGTGGGGCTAGCGGGCTACAGAATCACCGTAGACAGATGTTTAATAGGTAACATTAAAGCTATTTCTCATATCTACGTTTTATTTATAAATTCCACCATCTGCAACTGCCAAATGACACTAAAAATGGCACTATTGATGCCATGTCCCAAGTGGAAAAGCTAGGGGCTAGTGGACTGCCAGAGCTTCTTAGAGAGATGTTTAATGGCTGATTTGAAAGCTATTGCTCATATCTACGTGATTTAAATCAGTTTTGCCATTAACGGCACCTTTTGTGCCGCTTCTTAAGTTGAAAAGCTTTGAAGTGTAAAACGGAACTAATGTAAAAATTATGTTCCAAAACCCTTAACTGGAGATTTACAAGGGACCCTTCCCATATACTCTCCCTCCCAGCCCCCTTAGTAAGTCTCATTAGTCTGTTGGGAGAATTTACTATAAACTCTTTAACACGGTCAGAACTAAACCCCGTTGCCGCGCCGATGGATCGACCGAACGCCACCGACAAGAGGCCCGGTCGACCGCCGCCAAAGTGTAGCAACGACGCCAGCACAAGCGGCGGCGTTTGGTTGACTTTAAATTAATTTTGCGGCGATTCTTTATTGCGTCAGCTGCAAAGTTAGAGCTTTTGCTTCTCGTGTGGTTTAGTATTTCGATTTTCCTCATTAGAAATCAAGCAGGGCTTGCACTGTCCCCGAATTTTCGGGTATTTCCCCGAAAATCTATGCGTCACCTTGAAAAAAAAATTTTATTCCCCGAATCCCAGAAAATCACGAAATCACGTTGCCAGCCCTAGCGATTTATCACTAGTGACTTTCCCTGCCAAATATTACTTTGCATACCATAATTCTTTAATACTCTCTTTTTCGTTAATTTTCGTCTCTTTTGTTACTTTGTATAAAAACTAGACAGATGCAATATGCAATTGCAAATATTGCAATATACACAGTTCTTCATATGTTGACAAAAAAAGTATAGTTTTTATGAAATGAGTTTAAATCATTTTGAATGCAGTTTCCCAATCGCTATTTCTTACATCATTCGTAGTCAAGGATTTTATTTTCAAGTTGAATAGAATTATAGAACACATTCACTACTATACAGCTTCAGCCTTCAGTTGGATTTTGAGATTGACAACCGACAGATCGTTGCTACAGCTGAATTGTAAGTTTGCAGAATTTTGTTTTTCTTTTGCTGTTTTTAGATAAGATTTTCTTAATGTTTAATACTTATTTGTTGAACGCCTGATAGAAAATACAATCTTCTTTTTGAAGCATTTTTATCCCCCCCCCCCAAAAAAAAACCTTCTATTGAGACAAAATTTAGCTATAGACTAAGCTATGTATAAGGTTGGGGAATTAAAGATTGAAACGGAAGGTATCCCAAAAATATGATTCATAAATAAATTGTAAATTATTGCCTAAAGGGGGAGGATATGGGGCTATCATTTTAAAATGATAATACCTCATTTTTTTTATTGAAAGCAGGGATGCCAAAAAGATAATTGTTTTTTTCATTTAAAGTGGAGACAGAAGAAAATAATAGCAAATTCCCGGGGAAACCATTGAAATATTTTGATAGACCCAGGGCCCCCATTGGGACTTGTTCATTGTCTTGGGTATTTTGCGATTTCTCAAAGGCTATTGGCCTAATTTGGCTTTTGTGTGTGCTCCCTTTTAATTAGATTCTTTGGATCTTATTGAATGCCACGGCTAATCTATGACTCAGTTTTCCAATAATTTGAGGTATATCTGAATAATTTTGACATTTTTATTGTTGTCTTTGTACCCTTTACTCATACACTCAATTTTTTTCAAGGAGCACTAGGCTGTTTAACGTTATTTTGCGTGTTTGTTTGAACCATATAGTGACCTAGTTAATTATTAAGTAAATTATTTTTCTAATGTAAAGCTAAGACGGTATCCTATCAAGGTGGTATCCAGAGGGGGGGAGGTATTACATTTAAACGATAATATCTCGAAACTTTTTTTTATTGAAAGCAGGGATCCCAAAAAGTTATTTTTTTTCAATTTAAAGCAGAGACGGCATCCTATCAAGATGGTATCCAGAGAGGGGGGGGGTATAGGGAATTATTATATTTAAGTGATAGTAACTTTTTTTTTATTGAAAGTAGGGATGCCAAAAAGTTGAAAAGTTGACAAAAATTAACAAGATTATCGTGAGTTATACTTGATACAGCACTTGTTTAGTTTTACGTCCAAAGGGAAAGGGACATATGCGTCCAACCCGTTTTATTTCTTGTTGATGAAACGGGTTTACTTTGAAAACTTTCATTCATAAGTACCAGGCAGATTCACACTAAAACGAATTGGTGTGACGAAAGCGATATCGACCTCCCCACCTAACGTTGCGCTCGAGTGACAATGGCGCCCTCGGTCCTGTGCCCAAGTTACATTAAAAGGCCAGGTCATAATAAAAGCTTTCAATATGGGAGGTTCAAGAAGGAGCCTTTGACAGTCTTATAACCTCAGGGTACTAGATGTTGCAACGTTCTTACTTATCTACAGTGGATTAAAAAATTCGATCACCCCATAAATGATTACCAAAAATATTCACAAATATAATAAATGTAACATTTAGAATATTAGAACACTTTTTTCAAGGCTTTGAAGAAAAGCAAAAAAGGCTAAATACCCCTAACTACGCTTGGAAGCTATTTTAAAAAGAAACTCTTTGAAGATTTCCATGGATATGACCATAGCAGAAGCTTTGAGCCTGGGTCGGGATCAAAGAGGAGTCTTTGAGTATTTTGACCACAGGTGACTTATTGTTGCGACTTTCTTAAATTTGGTAATTTTTGTGAGCATTTGGAAATCAAAGCTTAAACTCAATAACTGATACTAAGTGTCCTAACATTTTGCTTGGATTAAAAGTGACGAACTAGGATGAAAATCTCAACATCTTCCTGGAGCTACTTCAGTCTGCATATTATTTCATTCAATTACTTTTAAAACGGATGAGCTTTTAATTTTTTACCTAAGAAAATAGCTGGCACTTCATTTTTCTTCATACCGAATAAACCATTAAGTGTTTTTTGTTTCATTGTAATTGAAGTGTTCTCATGTGAAGTGTTCATCATGTATTTTTCAATTTGATAAATTTACTCCTTTCAGATGCAGTTTATAATTTGACTAATATTAGGTATTTATGAGTTTATAATTTGGAATGAATCCCTGAAAGAAAAAAATGAATAATATCCAAAAGAGCAGCCAAAAGCAATAAAAAATCAGCAGTTCAGCCTTAGCCTACATAAAATATATTCTATAAAGAAGCCAAAAAAACTTTAGAATGTATTTTTTTAACAATTATTATTAAAAACCATTTTTAATACAAGAAGGCTTTTTAGGAATCCAAAAGAGAAAAAAAAACAAAAAAACAATCAATATCAAAGTCGCCCATTTCAACTGTTTTAAAGGTGACAAAACAGATATAGGCAAAGGGCATTATGAAAAAATTAAGCTTCTAAGCTTCTAAGTTCAAAGTTATATTCAAAGTTTTTACCCAGATAACTGATGAATTTTGTGATACGGTATTTGAAGTTTTGCATGCAGTAATGCTCGATGAAAAAAAAACTACTAATTTTGATAATTATTTATGTTAAGAATGCATAGCTAATAGATACTTCAACTACTCGAATTATGCAAGGGTTCTGAAACACCACAGCCATTTCGTTTCTACCAGATTTCTACTTCTCTTGATGAATAACGAAGAAGACCAGTTTCCAGCCAGCGACTTGTGAACTTTTGAACTCATGAATAGGCTGGAATCTGCTGTAAATTAAGCTGTGATTTGAGAAAGACTGATGAAAACATTAATATTTGCGATCAACATTGATCGTGCCGGCGGCGCGCTGCCAACATCTTACCGGCGGCGTGACGGCGGCACGCTGTTTTAGCCCCGCCACCGCCGGTCTTCCCTCATCGGCACGGTGCCGGGGTCTAGTTAGAACCAAAAGTCAAAAATCATGTTTAGGAAAAAACTGCCAAGGGGAAACAAACTGCCATCTGACACTGATTGAGGAATGGTGACTATTATTTTGGTTCGTCTTAAAAGTAAAAGTTTTATTGCGAGAGGAAATTTATGATGATTTCGAAAAAAAAGCCTGAAACCCCTCGAAGATGGCGTCATATCAAAATGAAAAGTGTACCATTGGAATCACCATGATCGAAACCCTTATACAGAGAAATTGCAGTCCCCCTCCTTGAACAACAAAGAAAATGACTTTTTCCTTATTGTAGCACTGATGCGTCTCCCTTTTCTTTTTTTTCTTTTTTCTAGCAGGGCTAGGGGGTGACCAGAACATCACAGAGAGATGTATAATAGCTCATTCGAACGGAAATTAAATTTGCTAGTGTCCTTTTTAAGTGACCCAAAATATTGGAGGGCAACTAGGCCCTCCCCCTCCCTGAAGGTGCCCTCCCCCCAAAGTCATCCAATCACAATTTTGAGATAGTCATTTTATTCAACATAGTTCAGATATAGGTCAAATATCTTTGGTTTTGGTTATGATATGACCCTCCATACTCCCTGGAGAATGGGCTGCACACTGTATTGGTATCGGGCGTATTCATATTACGCGTATCGGTGTGAGCGTATTGTTATTGGGCGTATTGGTATCGCATGTGTCTAGACAGATGTTCAGTAGCTCATATACAAGATATTGCTCATCCAATTTTACCAAATCAGGTGAAAATGATAGTGAAAATTGAAAAATGAGCCATATATTACCATAGAGACAAAGATATACTAAACAAAACTGACCTGTTTCTATGGATGCTTGATTTATGAAGGTTTATCTTAGTTTTGACAAGATTTTTTTTGCAGAAACGGAATTTCAGCCGGGGGGCAAAATGAGGTCTGGAGGGGC
Source organism: Artemia sinica (assembly GCA_027921565.1). Lineage (NCBI taxonomy): Eukaryota > Metazoa > Arthropoda > Branchiopoda > Anostraca > Artemiidae > Artemia > Artemia sinica. The sequence continues at coordinate 68,852,053 of CM051264.1, forward strand.
AAACTAATTTATGAAGGGGGCAGTTGCCTCCCCCTGTCCCATATAAAATTGCGCTCTTTCTACGCCCTTCCTATAAATTCCACCATCAGCGATTAACTTAAAAATACACAGAAAATTGATAGCATTAGTCTATGCCCTCTTGAAAGAAAAATTACTGGGACTTATGTATTATAAAAACACACTCAAGAAGGGCTGTTAGGTTAATCATAATGCAAGATGCCATAACATGATAAAAATATAAAACTTTAGTTTATATAATAATATAATTTGGGGTAAGTATTTGCACATTAAGGGGGGGGGGGTAAAATAAATCTCAGAAAGGGGTTAAAAACCTATTCAACCTAACCTTACCCCCACCCCCTAATGTGCAAATATATAGTCTAAATTATTTAAGTCCATTGCATTCTGTCGCTCGTCACTTGTCCTTATGGCTATGAAATCGGTTTGCTCAGATCGTACATTCAGCAAACTTCTCGACTGTTTTGTATCATGGTTGCAGCGGTAGCTGCAACCTAGTAAAGAGCAAACCACAGCCCATAGTGACTAAAAGCTAAAAAACTTTAAAACGGTCTTTTTTTCTTCTTTTTTTCCAGGTCTAGCGGGTTACTAGAACATTATAAAGAGATGCTTAAGAGATCATTTAAAAGCTATTTCTCATATGGACGTGGTTTATATAAATTCCACGATCTGCAAGTGCCATGTGGCACAAAAAAAGGGCACTTTATGCCATTTCTAAAGGGGCGGGGCTAGCGGGCAAACAGAAAATCGTAGATAGATTTTTGATAGCTCATATAAAAAATATTGCTCATATTTACGTTCTTCCTATAACTTCCGCCATTTGCAAGTTTCAAATGGTACTAAAAACGGTACTTTTGTGCCATATCTGAAGTGGAAAAGCTGGTGCTAGCGGCTATCAGAACTTCTTAGAGTGATATTTCTTGGCTCATTTGAAAACTTATGCTCATATATACGGGCTTTTATCAATTCTACAATTCGTAAGTGAGATATAGCACTGAAAACAACACTTTTGGTGCCACTTCTTAAGTGGAAAATCTTGAAAGTATAAAACGGTATAATTGTAATAATAATGATTCAAAACCCTTAACTCGAGGCTTGCAAGAACACCTCCCGCAGGTTCCTCCTCCAGGCCCCCTTAATAAGCTACGCAATTAAAGTCCTACAAACACCAATATATTAAATTAGACTATTAGAGGCGTGATTCTCTTAGTATAGGGCTGAATTTCAAATTAGATTATCATGCGTTTGATTCCTCCTTGGATTTTCTTTTTTCAATCATGGTTTGTCCCTTCTTATCATTACTTTTTAGATAATCCACTATTTTTGTAAATGTGATGCACTCATTTTCCCAAGCATATCCCGGGAAGACTCATTGTAAAGCTATTACTCCTGTCTACGTGCTTTTTATCAATTTTACCATCTATAGATGCCATATAGCACTAAAAACGACAATTTTGGTGCCACTTCTTAATTGGAAGAGTTTGGAAGCATAAGACAGTACCATTGCAACAATTATGGTCCAAAGCCCTTAACTGCAGGTTTCTAAGAACCCCCAATTTATACTCCCCCCTCCAAACCCCCTGTGTAAGTTTCATAAATTTTCTACTCATCTTAAAAGAAAAAGATTATTGCGAAAACAAATTAACTAAAACTAAAAACTTTTTAATTATTAAAATCTACCAAAAATTAAGCTTGAATGATCAACACTTTTGAATTAAACCTTCAAACTTCACTCTGCGATGAAGCCTGTGTGCTAGTTCTAATGATGGTAATTGAGGGGAAGGGACGTCCTTGTCCCCTTATTTTTTGCTCCTGCCTAGGTTTTGAAAAACACCTTTTTTGGTTATTTCATTGAAAAAGACACTTTTTTCATTTGAAAAAAATAGGTGGAAAAACGAAAAGTGCACTTTATGGGAATGTGCTATCAAGTCAAATTTAAGCAGCTTAATAAATTTAAGCAGCTTCATAAATTTTAAGCTGAAACTAAGGAATGACATTAAAACTTAAAACGAACAGAAATTATTCCGTATAAATAAAAAAGATCATGAGAGAGAGAGAGAGAGATTTATTCTAAACAAACAAACAATTTAACATAAGTTTAGTGGCCACCCCAAGAAGTAAAAACTTGTCCAAGGGGGTGGCAAAAATACACTAACATAACAAAACAATAAAAAAAAACGAAAAAAATAATAATCTATCTATATCACAGTCCCCAAACAGCACCACAAACCTTAAACCTTAACATTTTCATTAAATTTGCAACAACATGACAGGGTTGTTTCTATATTAAATTTGAATCGAAAATGAGCAAAGATTAATCTAAAAAAACAAACTTTTTCCAAGGGAAGTAAAGAGTTAAATTGAAACTTAAAACGGACAAAAATTATTGCTTGACAGCCTATCTAATATATATCAATCAAACTAGTACCAACAAATTATGTTTCTCTGTGTTTCCAGGATTATAGAAAACTAGCGCTTTACTGAAAACACAAAATAATACAGCGGTTTTGGTACAGTAAAAGCAAACCAATTAAGGACACTTTTTACAGAATAAAACTATTATCAATCCCTTTTAGGATCTATCCCTTTTAAGTAAATAACAATTCATTTTAGGATTGTTGTTTTATTTTTTTATCGTTTAATTTGGTATCACTTCTGCACGATGGCTCATTTCAATGCCTGGCTGTCGTTTTGGTTTTAAAAAAGACATTTCATGATTACTTTGTGGACAAGTTCGAAGTAAAGCCATCTTGATAGCATTAGGATTAGGACTATAGACTAGCTCTAGAATTTGTATTATAGCTTGAAATTCACTGTTGTATAGAGACAAATAACCATATTTTCAGAGTTCATATTATGTCTTATTTCATCTTCATTTCAAGTAATACTAAAGCATATTTCTTACATTTGAAGATTGTTTGTTAATCACTATTGATATTATAGCTTCTAGCACTATTGAATATTATTCCAAAATGCTACTTGATAGATCAATCCAATAATCTGCATGTTGTTCAATGACTTTGCAGCTATTAAAAAAATGTTTAATTTTACGCTTATGTTTTTAAGATAATTTTAATTGTACACGGAAAGTTACTGATGTCACAACTAGTGTAAGACTATGAAAAGCTTTATAGATTAGTTTATTGTTGTCAGGCTTCATACTCACTTTTCACTCCCAAATTAATATTCCTGTTTTTAATACTTGATTTTTGTGTTTTCAGTAAAGAGCTAGTTTTCTATAATCCTAGAAACACAGGGAAACATAATTAGTTGGTTTATTTGTACTAGTTTGATTGATATATATTAGATAGGCTGTGAAGCAATAACTTTTGTCCGTTTTAAGTTTCAATTTCGCTCTTTATTTCTCTTGGAAGAACTTTGTTTTTTTACATTAATATATATATATATATATATATATATATATATATATATATATATATATATATATATATATTATATATATATATATATATATATATATATATATATATATATATATATATATATATATATATATATATATATATATATATATACATATATATATATATATATCATAGGCAGCGCAATCGCGCTGCCTAAGTAAAGAACGATGTTGGCACAATGTATTATTATTTTATTCTTCTTCTTTTTCTTTTTCCATACCAGGGCACTTCGTATCGAAGGAGTTGTCTTAGAAACTTCGAAAAGGCCCATTCGATTGGAAATTTGAGTGGCTAGTGCCCTTTTTAATAGTCGAAAGGGATTGGAAGGCAACTAACACCTCTTCCACGCCCATTATTTCCCCAAACACATCCAATCAAAATTTTGAGATAGCCATTTTGTTCAGCGTAGTTGATTTTCAGATAGAAAATATGTTTTTGAGGAGGACACTCCCCCACGACCCTCAGGATAAGGTTTTTAATTTATGCCCTGGGGGCATATAAGAACAATGTTGGCACAATGTATTATTTATTATTTTTTCCTTTAGACCAGGGCATTTCGTATCGAAGAAGTTGTCGTAGAAACTTCTAAAAGGGCTCATTCAATTGGAAATTGGAGTGGCTTATGCCCTTTTTAATAGTCGAAAGTGATTGGAAGGCAACTAACACCCCTTCCACGCCCACCATTTCCCGAAACACATCCAATCAAAATTTGGAGATAGCCATTTTGTTCAGCGTAGTTGAATTCCAAATCAAAATTATGTTTTTGAGGAGGGCACTCCACTACAGCCCTCAGGGCAAGGGTTATAAATTATGCCTTGGGGGCATATAAGGTTTTTATAGGAAATGATGTCGTAGAAACTTCAAAAAGGGCTCATTCAATTAGAAATTGGAGTGGCTTGTGCCCTTTTTAATAGTCAAAAGTGATTGGAAGGCAACTAACACCCCCTCTCACGCTCACTTTCTCCCCAAACACATCCGATCAAAATTTTGAGATAGCCATTTTATTCAACGTAGTTTTAAGTTCTGGAAATTAGGTCTTTGAGGATGACAACCCCCCCCCCAAAGCCCTCAGGGCAAGGGTTGTAAGTTATTACCTGGGGGCATATAAGGTTCTTATAGAACGCGTTGCCGCAGAAACTTCATAAAGGACTCATTCGATTGGAAACTGAAATGGCTAGTGCCCTCTTTAATAGTCGAAAGTGAATGGAAGGCAACTAATATCCCTTCCACGCCCACCATTTCCCCAAACACATTCAATCAAAATTTTGAGATAGCCATTTTGTTTCACGCAGTTTAAACTTCAGGAAATTATACCTTTGAGCAGGACACTTCCCCCACAGTCTTCAGGGCAATGGTTATAAGTTATGCCCTTTGGTCACATAAGGTTTTTTGAAATCTTTGTCGTAGAAACTTGAAAAAGGGCTCATTCGATTGTAAATTCAAAGGTCTAGTGCCCTTTTTAATAGTCGAAAGTGATTTGAGGGCAACTAACCCCCCTCTCACGCCTACCTTTTCCCCAAACACATCGAATCAAAATTTTTAGATAGCAATTTTATTCAACTTAGTTAATAATTTTGGAAATTAGGTGTTTAAGGATGACAACCCCTTCCCACACAGCCCTCAGGGCATGGGTTGTAAGATATGCCCTTAGGGCATATAAGGTTTTTATAGAAAGCGATGTTGTAGAAACTTCAAAAAGGGCTCATTTAATTGGAAATTGAAAGGGCTAGTGCCCTTTATAATAGTCTATAGTGATTGAGGGGCAACTGACCCCCTCCTTACGCCCACAATTTTTCCAAACACATCCAATCAAAGTATTGAGATATCCATTTTGTTCAAAGTAGTTGAAAGTTCTGGAAATGAGGTCTTTTAGGATGATAACCCCCTCAGAGCCCTGAGTGAAAGGGTCGTAAGTTATTTCCGGGGGGCATATAAGGTTTATATAGAAAGTTGTTGTAGAAATTTCAAAAAGGGCTAATTTGATTGGAAATTGAAATTGTTCTTTTTAATAGTCGAAAGTGAGTGGAGAGTAATTAATCCCCTCTCACGCCCACCATTTCCCCAGAAACATTCAATCAAAGTTTAGAGATAGCCATTTTTTTCAACGTAGTTGAAAGTTCTGGAAACTATGTATTTAAGGATGAAAAATCCCCCTCTCACGCCCACCATTTCCCCAGAAACATTCAATCAAAGTTTAGAGATAGCCATTTTTTTCAACGTAGTTGAAAGTTCTGGAAACTATGTATTTAAGGATGAAAAACCCCCCAGAGACCCCAGAGCAAAGGTTGTAAGTTATGCCCTGAGGCATATAAGGTTTTTATAGATAGAGTTTTCGTAAAAACTTCAAAAGGGGCTGATTAAATAAGAAATTGAGAGGGCTAGTGCCCTTTCTCATAGTCGAAAGTGATTGGAGGGTAACTAAGCCCCCTCTCACGCCCCCCATTCCTCCAAATACATCCAATCAAAATTTTCAGATAGACTTTTGTTCAACGTGGTAGAAAGTTCTGGAAATTAGGTCTTAGAGGGGACAACCACCCTAACAGCCCTTAGGGTAAGGCTGTAATTTATGCCCTTGGGCATGTAAGGTGCTTATAGAAAGCGTTGTTGTAGAAACTCAAAAAGGGCTCATTCTATTGGAAATCGAAAGACCTAATGCCCTTTTAATAGTCGAAAGTGATTGGAAGGCTTGACATTTTATAGTAAAGATCGATGTGGGTATAATGTATTATTTTTGTGTTGTTGTTGTTTAGACCAGGGCACTTCGTATCGAAGGAGTTGTCGTTGCAACTTCGAAAAGGGCGCGTTCGATTGAAAATAGAAAGGGCTGATGCCCTTTTTAATAGTCGAAAGTGATTGGAGGGCAACTAATCCCCCTCCCACGCTCGTCCTCCCATTTGCCCATTATGTTTAACAACTAATTGTTGCCTTAAGATTAAATCAAAATGCACTGTCTTAATGCTAATTCCCAAAAAGGCATCTCAGCAGTATCCAAAGAACGACTGAGGGTATTATGTTCAAAATTTCGGGGCTACTTTTGCTCTTGAAATTTAGTTAAATCAAAATAGCGTAAGTGTATCCAAGATATCAAAGTAAGTAAAAAGATTTTTTTGCGAATAGTATCAAGTTTTCCATTTCAGGTCAACTAGAGGAGGTATGAACTTAATTAAACACTACTATTTCTATCCAGATTTTTAAAAGAGTGTATGTTGTTGAAAATTGCTGAAAATTTTTATCCAGCATTTAAATAGCAGGCCAAACAAGTTTTTCAAAAAAAAGTAAAGAAGTCCATTCAACGAAATATGAGCAAAAATAAAATCAAATAATCTACCATATATATATATATATATATATATATATATATATATATATATATATATATATTATATATATATATATATATATATATATATATATATATATATATATATATATATATATATATATATATATATATATATATATATATATATATATATATATATATATATATATATATATATATATATATATATTATATATATATATATATATATATATATATATATATATATATATATATATATATATGTATATATATATATATATATATATATATATATATATATATATATATATATATATATATATATTATATATATATATATATATATATATATATATATATATATATATATATATGTATATATATATATATATATATATATATATATATATATATATATATATATATATATATATATATATCGAATTGGCGACCGATTTTGTTATTTCCTATTTTTTCTATAATCTATGAAAAGGTAATTCACAGGAGACTTTATGAATATTTGCATAAACTAGGAATATTGTGTGACAGCCATCTTCTGGATGTAGTCAATGAAGCTCTAAAAAAGGTCTCTTTTCTTTAACGATCTTTGTCAACTTCAAAAAAGCCTTCGACCCAGTGGATTTTGAGTTGTTGCTGTGTTGCCTGTCTAGTCTGGGGATAAAAGATGTTTGCTTAAACTGGTTTAAATCATATTTGTATGGAAGGTCAACTAAGGTAATGTTAGGTGACACCGTAAGTTGAGGCTCAGTCCTGGGTCCGTTACTCTTTCTCGTATACGTGGATGCTCTGAGGTTCTACATGACTGAAGCAACTGTTACAGCATTTGCAGATGTGCTTTGACGATTTTCGCTTGACGAGTCACTGGAAGGACTAGTGGATAAAGCAAACCGAACGCTGGAAAACCTTTTGGTGTTTACTTCCTTGAGTTACCTTGCTGTTAATACTTCTAAGACAAATTATATGATTTTTAGTAGGATAGGAAAAATTGTAAATAATGCTTCTATAGTATTCGAAAATTTTTAGCTTTCACAGGTTTATGAAAATAAATATTTGGGATTTTAGGTTGATAATAATTTTAGTTGGAAGAAACAAATAAATATGATTTCTTCGAAACTTGCACGTGGTCTTGGAGTGATGTGGCGTCTGAAACAAGTGTTACCTTTAATTGTTTTAAGAAATGTATAGCATACTGTTTTATATCCTTTTATTGGTTATGGTTGCTGTATTTATGCTTCTAATTTTTCTTCAAATATTAAAAGATTGCAGATTCTTGAGAATAAGAAGCGTTTATTCAAGTGAGTTTATTCAGTATGAGCACACGCGTGATTGTTTTATGAGTTTTAGAATTTTAAATGTTCTTCAGACTAGGGACCATCAGTCGGGAATGTTTACTTACCAAGTGCTTAATAGATTATCTCCTGTATATGCTAGAGATTTTTTAAAGTTTAGTTCAGATTATCATCAGCATAGGACTACAGGTCGTGGAAGCTTAGTCTCAGAAGTAAGGAGTACATGTCGATCTAGTCTTGTAATTAGAAATTATGCAGTTAATTTGTGGAATGGTTTCCCGGAGAGCATTAGAGAGTCAGAAAACGAGTTTCAGTTTAAAATTAGATTAAAAATGCTTTTGTTGGGCGGGAATTGAGTATATTTGATTGTTAGTTTTTTATGTTTTTATTTTTTGGGTTTGTTTTGTGGGTATTTTTTTTTATTTGGTAGGGTTGAATAGTATTAAAAGGTATGATTTTAGTAGGAAGAGGGAATAAGTTCGGTTTATGATGAAAGGTTGTGTGACGCTGCTCAAGCTACAATAGTGGCTTAATAAAGCATCACACGTTCTTACCATTTTCTACGTTTGGTTGACAATGCTGTTTAAGAAATGGGTTAAGTGCGAGTTTATATATATATATATATATATATATATATATATATATATATATATATATATATATATATATATATATATATATATATATATATATATATATATATATATATATATATATATTATATATATATATATATATATATATATATATATATATGTAAATTAATATATGTAAATGTAGTATAAATGTAGTATATATATATATATATGTAAATTAATATTAAATCTGTCAGAAAACATATATATTAAATTTTGATTTATCCCTTGAACAACCATGCAAACACTATTTGCAACAATACTTCAAAATTACTTACGAAAAATTCCGATTTCCTCTCTGCAGCAAGTCCCGTAAGTATTGTGTTTTGTTTTACATGATACAGGCTTCACCGCAATTTCCACGAAGAATGAGGCACATTCAACTGCTGGCTTGCATGATCTTGGTCCAGATAATGACAGGCAATTATCGACATTTGGAACCAATTGCAGACTTGCGGGATATGCCAGAGGACCCAAATTAGATCTTGGATTGGGTATATTCTGGGTTTGGACAGTAAATATCGCTCCTAGTAGAAGGACATGCAGATGAGCCCTAGAATAATAGGAATGAATGACGGACTTGAAGTCTAATGAGCTCTTGCTGAAAAAAAAACGTTGTGGATACAAATGAATATTTAATAATAGCTTAATATTAGTGAGCGATACTAAAAAAAATAATACAAATAAGTCGTAAATGACATCATAAATGTTCAAACTATCTTAGTCCCCTTTATTCAAATCAGATTTTCTCAAAAATAGTTTATCCCATAAAATCTGATAAACTTAGAGAGCCACGCTCGTATAACAATCCTAATTCAGATGGCAGTGAGTCTTGATGAAAATTTGAAATAGAGGAAGCCAAAAAATTAATTACTGCCTGATGTACGAATCGAAGGGATAGATAATTATAAATCTTCTCACAAAACCCTATTGGCAAATGAAAATGACGGTGATCTCCATGGAAAAGCAATAAAAAATGGGTCGTGTTTTTAGTTTAACGAAATAAAAAATGAAAAGTCGCACAAAAGAAAGGGCTTGCAATAGAAAAAATCCTAAAAAAGAGGAAAATCACTAATTCATATTCAATTAAGAATTTGATATTGCGTAACAGCAGAAAAAGAAAGATTACTGTCCTATAACTCCAAGATAAAAAGTTGGCCTTAATTTTATTAATTTACGTCTGAGACTGTAGGGTCAATCATATTATAGAGTTCAAAATTGCTCCAACAGCCCCTTCCCCCCCAGTTTATTCATAGCTTCACTCTTTACTCCCTTCAATGAAGTCCTTTGGATCCTTTCTCATAGTTAAATAAAAAAAAAATTTTTTTTTTAACTGAGAGTAAGGAGCGACATTAAAACTTGAAACGAACAGAAATTATTCCGTATATGAAAGGGATTGTCCCCTCCTCAACACCCCACTCTTTACGATAAAGTTTGACTCTTACCACAGCTCTACGTTATAAAACAATAAAAAATTTAGCGTAAAGAGCGGGGCGTTAAGGAGGGGACAACCCCTTTCATATACGGAATAATTTCTGTTCGTTTTAAGTTCTAATGTCGCTCCTTACTTTCATTAAAAAAAAACTGTTTTTTTTTTATTTAATTTCTGAACATTTTTTAATTAATGCAGATTTTGAATTTGACTCACCGTACATGAATAATTAAAACCAAATTTGCGTATTAATTTTACGTTTTTTTAAAACTAATAATAACATTAGTTAGTATTAATAACTTTGGTTTGGGACGGGGGTCAGTGGCGTGACTCTGTAAGCTCAGCCAGACTCCACCCAGCTTTAAATGGGTACCTGGAGAAATCTGGGGAAGGTAAACAGGAAGGGTGTGCAAAAGCAAAGGATCGTTGGCCCCCAGCCCCCTTGCACTTCCTGGCAGAAGGGACAAGAAGTGGAGATCAGCACCGCCGGTAGGGGCTGTAAAGTCCAATGCCGTCTTCTTTACCCTTTTTTTTTAATAATAACCTTATAATAACCTAAGTTTGAATTTTGTCCCAGTTTTTTAAGAATGACTCCTGAATCACAAAGGCTGTTTAATTAGAATAATAACCTCTTTTAAAAGTTAAAAAAGCAACCTTAGCGTATAGGGAGCTATTGAAAAGAGGCAACCAATCTCAATTACGTAATATTTTCTGTTCCTGTTAAGTTTTAATGTTGCTTCTTACTTTCATTTGAAAAAAGTTGTTTTATTAATTTGATTGCTGATCGTTTTTTAAATAATGTCGATAAATCCAGCTCCCCCTCCATGGAAAATTCCCTTCCCCCACGAGAAATTTCTTCATGGAAAGATTCTCCAACGTAACTTAAATTAGCGATATTTGCGGAACCAGGGACTGTGGGGTTAAGTCGTCCTCAAAGACATAAGTATTAAATACTTCAACTATGCTGAAGAAGATGACTATCTCAAAATTTTGATCCGGTGACTTTGGGAAAAAATTAGCGTAGGAGAGGGCCTAGTTACCCTCCAATTTTTGTCGTCGCTTAAAATTGGCAAAAGAACTTTTAATTTCCGGTCGAATGAGGCCTCTTGCGAAATTCTAAGACCACTGGGTTGATGCGATCACCCCTGGGGAAAAAACAAACAAACAAATAAGCACGCATCCGTGATCTTTCTTTTGGCAAAAAATACAAAATTCCGCATTTGTGCAGATAGGAGCTTGAAACCTCTACAGCAGGATTTTCTGATACGATGAATCTGATGGTGTGAGTTTTATTAAGATTCTAGGACCCTTAGGGGGCGTTTCCTGCTTTTTTGGAAAATAAGGCAAAGTTTTACAGGTTCGTAACTTTTGATGGGTAGGACTAAACTTGATGAAACTTATATATTTAAAATCAGCATAAAAATTCAATTCTTTTGATGGATCTATTGGTATAAAAATTCCGTTTTTTAGACTTTCGGTTACTAGTAAGTAAGTAAGTAAGTAAGTTTATTTGTAACCCGCAATATAAAATAAATGTGGAGTAAAAAAATAAAAAATAAAATAATATTTTCCACAAGGAAATAAGAAGGAAAACGCAACATAAATAACTTAACAATATCCATAGAATCACTAATCAGGAAAAAAATAAATGAGGGGGTCACTGGCAAATATCTTCCTTAGAGTATTGGTCCTCAGATCCTTAGCGATGTTGTCAAGCAGCACTAGAGGGTCGAAAAGTCCAAAATGAGAAATAATCTTGTGATTTCTGTACCACCTTGGCAAATATAGCAGGAATTTACAATATTTAAAATAGCTTGTTAGATTTGTTATTACATTACATGTGTTACATTAGAGGCTGCAAACCGGAAAGAAAAAGAATTGCAGGAGAACAAAAACTATGGTAAAGTTTACATAAACCTCGGAGGCTGTACCTCCCTCTATTAGGCGAGATTTAACATAACACAGAAACTCGCATTTTGAAGCATTTACAGAAAGTCAAATCATACTCAAAGCATTAATCAGAACATTTAGATTCTTTGTGAGGCCTGGCCTAGCTTGATTAACTAGCAGAACATCATCAGCATAGGCAATGTGACTAACAGTAGGCAATGTGAAAAACACAGTAGGAGACAGCATTTGCAAACAGTCCGCAAGCACAGTTTTAAACATGGAGACAGCACATATGGAGACAGCACACCGCCTTGCATGACTTCCTTCTTTACTGAGGTAGGCTCGGATATATCAGACATTCATTTTAGCCAAACCAACGAATTGGAATACCAACACTGAAGAACTTTTACTATGGAAGAATGCAAGAACTCCTGCAGAACTCTTGCAGAACTCCTGCAGTTACTACAGTAGAATTAACTCCTGCCTAAACTAAGCAGTGAAGCGCTTGCGAGTATACAACGTTGTCAAAAGCGCCCGAGATATCAACCGAGCAAAAATAAAGTGGCCTTTTTTGTATTTTTGCCGAGACTAACAACTGACCAAGTATATGATGGGCGTGAGAAAAACCAAAACCGGCTCTGAACCCAACTTGATAATCAGAAAAATCACATTTAGTCAAAACTTCAGGCAATACGACATACTCGAACAGCTTGCTCGTGAGGCAGGAGACTGTAATTGGGCGATAACTGGAACACTGATCTGCGTCCTTTCCCTATTTCAAAACTGATGTTAGGATTCCCGAAAGAAAACTATCTGGAACTAATGACTGGGCTAAACACATCTGGAATAGGAGCTGAATGTGTGTTAACAATAATGGACACTTAATGGTGAAGTGATTGTAACACAGACCATCCATATCAGGAGCACTTGATTTCTTAACACTCTTAAAAGACCGATAGATATCACCACTAGATATTGACAATATATGGACTTGCCGAAGAACTTGAGGAACAGTATTAGGCAATAAGGAAGAAAACATGGACTGGATAGAATGATTAAATGTAGAAAAAACACGAGTAAAATGAGCAACAAAATCACTGATTTTGATAATCGAAACGGTAGCAGGCACACACTTGCTGCTATTAATTACATTGGACCAAGACTTCCGATCCGAGGGGCCATCCAAACCATTCAGGCGGGCTTGACGCAAAGAAGATCTAAACTGACGTTTCAAATTTTGCTTAATTTTAAATACTTCACCAGACTTGGGCCGATCACAAGCAATCCAAAGGCGAAGCCAAAACTTCACGCGTTGTTTAGGTTTTTTCATTTCTAAGTACACATTCCATAACGGTTTTCTGGTGCCAAATCTAACACGTTCAACAGGAACTGAAACTGAAGCAACTGACTTCAAACAATGCACGATCTGGTAATAGTAACAATTTAAATCAATCTTAGTTGTTGGTGACCTTACAAAGGTTTGTAAAAGGTGAAAAGGCACTTTCAGGCAGGCTTGATAATAGCGAACAAAGAACATACAAATAAACTTCAGTATTTACTCGTTTCCATCAAACCACTGATTATGGTAAGAAAACGGTTATAAGCCAGTAGAGCAGGCAACTCAATTTCACAAGTTAAAGGCAAGTGATCATCCTCAATTTTATCATCCATAAAAATGACAGGAGGAACCACGAGAGATCCCCTTGAAACTATAATCAAACAGTTCGTGGTAACGAACTGTAAGTAAGGAGCGACCCGGCTCAATGGTAACCGAAACTCTGGAAAACGGGTTTTTGATAACAATAGATACATCAAAAGAATCAGATTTCAATGCTGATTTCAAATATATAATTTTCATCAAGTTTAGTCCTACACATCAAAAGTTACGCGCCTCAGAAAATTTGGCTGATTTTTGAAAAAAGTTTGAAAGACCCCCTAAAATTTATAGAACCTTGATGAAAATCACACCATCATATTCAGCATATCAGAGAACCCTATTGTAGGGGTTTCAAGCTCCTATCTACAAAAATGTGGAATTTTGCATTTTTTGCCAGAAGAAAGATCACTGATGCGTGTTTATTTGTTTTTTTTTCCCCCAGGGATGATCGTATCGACCCAGTGGTCCTAGAATATCATGGGACGATTCATTGGATAGGATACTAAAAGTTCTAGTGCCCTTTTTAAGTGACCAAAAAAATGGAGGGCAACTTGGCCCCCTCCCACGCTCATTTTTTTCCCAAAGTCATCTGATCAAAATTTTGAGATAGGCATTTTGTTCAGAATGGTTGAAAATATGATAAATATGTCCTTTAGAATGACCTAATCCCCCAAAGTCCCCGGGGGGAGGGCTGAAAGTTATGAACCTTGCCCAATGTTAACATATAACATTGGTTATTAGGAAGTATACAGACGTTTTCAGGGGGGATTTTTTCTGGTAGAAGGAGGGTGGGAGGGTTGGGGGTTATGTGGGAGGATCTTTCCATGAAGGAAGTTTTCATGGGGGAAGGGACATTGCTATGAAGGGGGCGTCAGATTTCCCAGCATTATTTAAAAAAAGATCAGAAATTAAATATAAAAAAAACAAGTTTTCCAACTGAAAATAAGGAGTAACATCAAAACTTAAAACGAACAGAAAATATTACGTGTATGATTGGGTTCACCCCCTAGTCAGTTTCTCGCTCTTTAAGCCAAAGATTTTTTAGTACTTTCATAAGAGCTATTTATTCTAAATAGCGACCTTTGTGATTAAGGGGTTATTTTTAAAGAATTGGAACAAAATTCGAACTTTAGCTTAAAGAGTGAGGTATTGACTAGTAGGCGAGCCCCCTAATATACGTATTAAAAGTATGTGAATATAGAAGTTCGTTATGTAAGTGAATTCGTAAGTTACGTATATTTATTACTAATAAAAACGTTCGTAAATAAAATTAAACAAGTTTCGAGAAAGCCATTTAACCAAATAAAAGTAAAATTAATGTGCAAATTTTGTTTTAATTATTCATGTACGGTGAGCCAAAATCAAAACCTGCATCAATTCAAAAACGTTCAAAAATTAAATAAAAAAAATTTTTTTTTTTTTACTGAAAGTAAGGAACGAGGTTAAAACTTAAAACAAACAGAAATTGTTCCGTATATGAAAGGGGCTGTCCCCTCCTCAACGCCTCACTCTTTACGCTAAAGTTTGACTTTCTCACAACTCTTATTTTTTTTAAACAATAAAAAACTTTAGCGTAAAGAGCGAGGCGTTGAGGAGGGGACAGCCCCTTTCATATACGGAATAATTTCTGTTCGTTTTAAGTTTTAACGTCGTTCCTTACTTTCAGTTAAAAAAAACTTGTTTTTTTTTATTTAATATGATCAAGGTTTGATCTAGAACCATCACGGTTATGAATGTAGGTAAACTGTTTATCTTTATTGACTAACTGATAGCAACTAGGCAAAGCATAAAAAAACAAGTCACTTCTTTCAGATTGGGACAGAAGATTGGCATTAATATCACCAGCCACAATCCAATTTAATCCCTGATTGGTCACTCTTAGCAGAAGTGTCCTGAGTCGCTTACAAGAACCCGCGAAGACAGATAGGGAAGAAATGTTCTTGCGATTGCATGGCATATAGACATTGATGAGGACCATATTACCGCATTTTATTGCCAGTAAATTATGATCAGAAGAAAAAAGCTCAGGTTTCTTAGCGAGGCGAACTAAATTTGCAAGGCCCCCAGAGGGTGGACCGCGCGTTTTTTTAGCTTCACGTACAAACGTATGGTGGGTAGGCGACCGTTTAAGAGTATCTGTATTGGCTTTAGTTAGAAAATGTTCCTGTAGGAAAACTATATCATAATCAAGAAGCTCATCAATAAGAATATCTCTGTCTTTGGTTCCGTTAATATTAAGTGAAACAAAGCGAAATCTATTGCCACTAACAATCATTTTTTATCCTTATTCAGAGCTTTTTTTAACACTGGGCATCTGAGACTATAGGAAACATGATTTCCCCCACAGTTGGCGCAATTCGGGCTTTCAGTACAAGAATTATCACGTATGTATTATGTCCAGCAGCGCACCGTGAACATTTTTGATTAGTCGATGGGAGTGGGCAATTTCCGACAATGTGGTTCGGCGACTGACAACGGTAACATCTAGGAGGTAACTTCTGAAAACGCCTAATCTTAAAAAGCTCGTATCCCAAACACAAACCCTCGTTTATAGCTTTATTTAAGGCAGCATCGTCTAGAAATTCAAGGCGGAAGGCTCCAGGAAAATCTATACCATATTTTCATGAATCCCTTGAAGTGTCCTCGTCTTACATTCACACTTCAAGTGGTACGAATTCACGAATCTATAGGGGGAGGAGGAGGTAGAACATATGATCAAATCTTGGAGAGAAGGTATTTTTTTTCAATGAAATGCCAAAAATGTTTTTAAGAAGAAAATGGCAAAAAAGATATATTCAAAAATCTGGTGTGGGACAAAAATTTAAGGGGAACGTCCTCCTCTCCTTCCCCAATTGACTCCACTTAAAAACTACCCTTTCCGAGACTTCCATTGTCCTACCTCTTAGTTGGAAGAAATAGGCCTTAGTGTTCCATCACCATTACATGTATATTATAACACTGAATTAACTACTGGATTGATTTAGCTAGTTTGAAATTGGTCCGAAATATACGTATTTTTAATTTTTTCCAAAATTTTCTTCTGTTTTAAACATGATTTGCCTTTCTTTGCATTTTACTTTTTCGGCACTATCCACCTTTTACAGTCTTGGTGCTTGTTACGCCCTAAGTTTTGTAATTGGCATCTGAAAGAAATCTAACTTGCACCAGCTTTCCTACGTTACTTTTGTCAACATTAAAATTGTCAAAAAAAAGAAGAGCGATAATAATTGAAATTCTGATTTTGCAAAAAAATCATATATTTTCCCCTTAAATGCTAAAACGATAAATTGTTTAATGGTTTCAATACCCGGATCACCAAATTGACATCATCTAGTTGAAAAATAAGTTTTTCTCAACTGAAAATAAGGAGCAGCATTAAAAATTAAAACAAAAAAAGGATTCTGTATGTAAGGGGAGGTGGCCCCTCGTCAATACCTCACTCTTTGTGCTAAAGTTTGACCTTTTATCCCAATTCTTCGAGGACAACTCCTGAAATACAAAGGCCATTTAATTAGAATAAGAAGCATTTTTAAAATACTAAGAAACTTTAGCATGAAGAGCGAGATATTGAAAAGAGGGCATCCCCCCTCATATACGGAATAACTTCTGTCCGAGATAAGGTTTAATGTTGCTTCTTACTTTATGATGAAATATTTTTTTTTATTGAGTTGTAAGCAAATGCTAATCAACAACCAGATTTTAAAAATTCTAAATTGTGCGAAACATTTTACTTTGTGATCCTTAACCCTCAAAGCTAAATTTGTTTGTTCAACTTCACTTGTCACAATTCTTTTGTTCATTGCAAATTATAATGTGCAATGAACGTCCCCTTTCATATTATCCCCTTTCATGTACGGAAAACTTCTGTTCGAGATAAGGTTTAATGTTGCTTTTTACTTTCAGATGAAATTTTTTTTATTGAGTTGTAAACAAAGGCTACTCAACAACCAGATTTTAACAATTCTAAATTGTGCGAAACATTTTACTTTGTGATCCTTAACCCTCAAAGCTAAAGTTGTTTGTTCAACTTCACTTGTCACAATTCTTTTGTTCATTGCACATTATAATGTGCAATGAACGTCCCCTTTCATATTATCCCCTTTCATTTACGGAATAACTTCTGTTCGAGATAAGGTTTAATGTTGCTTTTTACTTTCAGATGAAATTTTTTTTATTGAGTTGTAAACAAAGGCTACTCAACAACCAGATTTTAACAATTCTAAATTGTGCGAAACATTTTACTTTGTGATCCTTAACCCTCAAAGCTAAAGTTATTTGTTCAACTTCACTTGTCATAATTCCTTCGTTCATTGCACATTATAATGTGCAATGAACGTCCCCTTTCATATAAGGAATAACTTCTGTTCAAGATAAGGTTTAATGTTGCTTCTTACTTTCAGATGAAAAAAAAAACTTTTTTTTATTGAGTTGTAAACAAAGGCTAATCAACAACCAGATTTTAATGATTCTAACTTGGTGATCCTTAACCCTCAAAGCTAAAGTTGTTTGTTCAGCTTCACTTGTGATAATTTCTTCGCTCATTGCACATTATCCAAGCTTATGGTTATTATGGTTTTACCTCTCGTTCGCATAGGCAGGACAAATTAACAAAATAGACCTGCCACTTCGCCAAAGCTTAAAGTCAAAATTTGTGCTTCAAAAGTTCAAGGTAACAAACTGCTGATTGTAACTTAGACGTTAAAAAGCGTACATTTGGAAATAATATTTATACCAGAAGAATTTCCATTTTAATCTGATTACAAATATGTAATATTTATTTAGTATAAGAGCGCCTACTAAAAACTATTAGCATAAGTAAATCCGTAGAATTTCAGACAAAGGGAAAGAACTCCCTCCAAAAAAGATTTGATGGTGATAAGTATCACAACCGTTAAATTCTGGATCGGCACGACCCCCAACAGATTTTCCAAGTTCCTAACTACGAAAATACAAAATTTCATAATTAAAGCGTCAAGGGTCATGTTACCATATACAAAACAATCTAGGCTAGTTTCTGGTGTCAATTTCGCTGTTTATTCTCATAAAAAAAAAAAAAAAAAAAAAAAAAAAAAAAAAAAAAAAAAAAAAAAAAAAAAAAAAAAAAAAAAAAAACTTAAATATTTTGATTTCAAAATGTCAGATCGTAAACAAACACAATATCATGTTTTTTTTAAGGAGGAATGGTGGGTGGGAGAGTGGTATAAGCCAGGATAAAAGTGAACTCGTCAAAAACAGGAAAAACTAGAAACTTCGGAATTACAAAAAACGATATGTTGCAAATTAAGAGAATATTACTTCTAGGCAAAGGTGGCACAGCCCCCACTTATAAAGATGCATTATCATAAATATGTTTTTTTTCTGATTTGTCAGAAAAAAATTAAATACGAGTTAAGCTAAAGGACATGAGACTTGAAAGTACACAAAAGAGTAGCCTTAGGGCCTAACCTCTCTGCAATTTAAACCAGGATGGGAACAATGCTGTCAAAGCTAGAAATAAAGGAGGAGGGTTGTAGAAACGCTGAATATTATAACAATCTTGCTTCAAAATAAGGGTAACAGAACCCCTTCTTTGCAGATACCTTGTCATAAATATGATCTTTTTTAAATATTTATCTAGAAATTGGATACCAGCATATTTTTTTAACTTAGGACATGATAATTGAAGGTACAAATAGAAGTTGCCTTGGGATATGATCCCCGTGAAGTTTAAAACTTCAGGACAGGGCAAATTCATTGAAAAAGGAAAATTTTTTAGAAAATCACTTACAAAAATAAGGTAAAATTTATGGTAATCTTGTTTTAAGACGAGAACTACACAACCTCCTTTTGCACATATGTATTTTCATAAATTTTCACTCTTAGGCTAATAATTGAGAAGTGCCTGAGTTTTCAAACACCTTTGATCCTCAGTTTTATAGAATATGAGCAAGCGTTTGATTCTGTTGATAGAAGAGCTTTAATAAAGGTTTTATCCTTGTATGGTATACCAGACAAATACATTAAAGTGATTAGTGCTATGTACGAGAATAACACTGCTACGGTTAAGGTAGGAAATGCGGTTAGCAGCTACTACTACTACTACTAACAACTCACCGCAGCACCCAGCCGCCTGAGGCCAAAACACGCACGCTCCTCCTCCGCCCCCATCTATTCAAAGCCTCACTTTTTACACCCGCCCACGAAGTTCGCATTTCCTTTAAATCTTTCTTTATGACATCCACCCACCCAAGACGGGGACGACCTGCTTTGCGTTTAGCCCTAGACGCTTGGCCCAAAAGAACAATCTTCGGCAATCTGTCATCCTTCATCCGCACAACGTGCTCTAGCCACCTCAACCTTTCTTTCATAATAGCCCTAGAGAGCGGTATTGAACCAAATTTTTTGGATAGCCTTTTGTTTGAAATACGGTCGTTCAGCCGGGTACCCAGAACAATCCTTAAGCAATTTCTCTGGAAAACATCTAGCAAATCTTCATCCACTTTTCAGAGCGTCACGCTTCAGAGCCATATTTGACCACTGTCATCATTGTAGCTTCTAATATTCCACTCTTGGTTTGCAGACTTATCTTCCTATTCTTCCAAACTTTTTTTAACTGTGAAAAAACACCCTGAGCCTTGGCTATTCTACTTTTAACATCTTCACTGATCCCACCATCTTTACTAACAATACTACCAAGGTAAGTGAAGCGGCCCACCTCATCAATCTTTTTATTACCCAACGTCACCTTTTCATCTTCATTTATTCCTAGCCTTAGTGACTTGGTCTTCCTAACATTAATTTTCAAACCAATTCTGGCCCCCTGAGCTCGCAAAACCTCTAAAACTTCATTCATTTTACTCACACTTTCATCTAGGATGCTTAAATCATCAGCATAATCCAAGTCCAGGAGACTTTTTCCTCCCCATTGGATTCCGTGGTCTCCTATTGCCTTTCCTGTGCTCCTTAAAACAAAGTCCATCAAAATAATCCATTTAAAGGGGATAGAACACAACCCTGCTTAACTACTGATTTAATACAAAACCAGCTGCTAACCTCATTTCCTACCTTAACCGCAGCAGTATTATCCTCGTACATAGCACTAGTCACTTTAATGTATTTGTCTGGTATACCATACAAGGATAAAACCTTTACTAAAGCTCTTCTATCAACAGAATCGAACGCTTGCTCACAATCTATAAAACTGAGGACCAAAGGTGTTTGAAAACTCAGGCACTTCTCAATTATTAGCCTAAGAGTGAAAATTTGGTCGACACATCCTCTACCTTTTCTAAAACCGCACCGTTCTTCTCTTAAAGTTTTGGCTATGGAACTGGTTTTATATTAAATCAGGAGTTAAGCAGGGTTGTGTTCTATCCCCCTTTGTATGGATTACTTTGATGGACTTTGTTTTAAGGAGCAGAGGAAAGGCAATGGGAGACCACGGAATCAAATGGGGAGGAATAAGTCTCTTGAAAATTAATTTTAGGAAGACTAAGTCACTAAGGCTAGGAATAAGTGAAGATGAAAAGGTGACGTTGGGTAATGAAAAGATTGATCAGGTGGGCAGCTTCACTTACGTTGGTAGTATTGTTAGTAAAGATGGTGGGAGCAGTGAAGATGTTAAAAGTAGAACAGTCAGGGCTCAGGGTGTTTTTTCACAGTTGAAAAAGTCTGGAAGAATAGGAAGATAAGTCTGCAAACCAAGATTAGAATAGTAGTAGCTACAGCGATGACAGTGGTCAAATATGGATCTGAAGCATGGACGCTCCGAAAAGCAGATGAAGATTTGCTAGATGTTTTCCAGAGAAATTGCTTAAGGATTGTTCTGGGTACCCGGCTGACTGATCGTATTTCAAAGAATTGGCTATACGAAAAATGTGGTTCAATACCGCTTTCTGGGGCTATAATGAAAGAAAGGTTGAGGTGGCTAGGGCACGTTGTGCGGATGAAAGATGACAGATTGCCGAAAATTGTTCTTTTCGGCCAACCGTCTAGGGCTAAACGGAAAGCAGGTTGTCCCCGTTTGGGGAGAGAGGACGCCATAAAGAAAGATTTAAAGGAAATGGGAACTTCGTGGGTGGGTGTAAAAAGGGAGGCTTTGAATAGATTGGGGAGGAGGAGGAGCGTGCGTAGCTGTGCTGGCCTCAGGCGGCTTGGTGCTATGGTGAGTTGTTAGTAGTAGTAGAAGTATTTTCATAAATATGAGGAGGGGTGCCAAATGGAAGGAGGAGGAGGGAGGGAAATTGCGCGCCCCATATATCTTGAAAAATCTATTTTGCTCTTCTTCAAATTCTTGGTAATTGATGCCCGTAAATATAAGCTTTTTCGGACTTATAGAATAAATTTAATATGATAAAAATTAGAAAAGCCTTATCTCAAAGCAGAATGACGCAGCCCCTTTCTTTGCAGATGGCTTGTCATACAAGTGACTTTTTTCTCGCGTGTTGGAACAAATTAATTGCGGACTTTTTTTTTAACCTGAATGAAAGTAAACAGGGAGAGTATATTCGGATCCTATTTCCTCCCTGAAGTCTCAAATGGTTTAAGTTGTAGGTCCACTTTTACTTGTGTTTGGTATTGATGTATCAACAAGGCAGACAAAAACACTTGTTCATACTAAATTTTGTTCATATTATGCACGAATTTATTTTGCATTGTAATATCTATCTCTTTTTAGATTTCATTTCTTCATTAGTTTTGTTTTCTATTCATTTCGACTGGGCTTCCCCAGTAGGCAAAGCTGGTTGTAATTACCCTTACTCCATTTCTATCTACCTTAGTTCTGCCCTAGGATGGATGGTAGCCTATCTATCAACAAACGAAATGACATCATTTTTATACAATTCTGAAAAAGGTTTGTGCTAGCTTTGCCTCTCACTGAGATTAACTAAAAAAACAAGTTTTTTTTTAACTGAAAGTAAGGAACGACATTAAAACTTAAAACGAACATAAATTATTCTGTATATGAAAGGGGCTGTCCCCTCCTCAACGCCTCACTCTTTACGCTAAAGTTTTTTATTATTTTAAAAATAAAGTTGTGAGACAGAGTCAAACTTTAGCGTAAAGAGTGAGGCGGTTGAGGAGGGGACAGCCCCTTTCATATACGGAATAATTTCTGTTCGTTTTAAGTTTTCATGTCGCTCCTTACTTTCAGTTAAAAAAAATTTATTTTTTTAGTTAATTTCTGTACGTTTTTGAATTAGTGCAACTTTGATTTTGGCTCACCGTACATGAATAATTAAAACGAAATTCGCATACTAATTTTTCCTTTTTTTGGTTAAATGGCTTTCTCGAAATTTTGTTCTGACGTAACTTACGAATTAACTTACGTAACGAATTTCTATATTCGTATGTTTTTATTACGTATATTAGGGAGTTTGCTCCCTGGTTAATACCCTGCTCTTTACGCTAAAGTTCGAATTTTGTTCGAATCACAAACCCCTGAATCACAAATGCCGGTTAATTAGGATAGATAGCTCTTTTGAAAGTACTAAAAAACTTTAGTGTAAAGAGCGAGGTATTGACCAGGGGGCGAACCCTCTCATATACGTAATAATTTCTGTTCGTTTTAAGTTTTAATGTTCCTCCTTATTTTCAGTTGAAAAAAATTGTTCTTTTATTTAATTTCTGATCGTTTTTTAAATAATGCTCGAAAATCTGGAAATCTTCATTGAAATGTTCCTTTCTCCAAGGAAATTTTCTCCATGGAAAGATCTTCCCCCGTAACCCCTACTCCGACCCTGACCCCCCCATTAGAAAATAATTCCTCCTGAAAACACCTGGATACTTCCCATTAACCAATATTATATGTAAACAATGGGCAAAGTTCATAACTTGCAGCCATTCCCCCGGGGAACTTTGGGGGATTAAGTCATCCTCAAAGACATATTAATTAAATTTTCGACTATGCTGAAAAAAATGGCTATCTCAAAATTTTGATTGGCTGACTTCGGGAAAAAAATGAGCGTGGGAGAGGGCCAAGTTGCCCTCCAATTTTTTTTGGTCATTTAAAAAGGGCACTAGAACTTTTAATTTCTGTTCGAATGAGCCCTCTCACGATATTCTAGGACTACTGGATCGATACGATCACCCCTGGGAAAATAAAAAAGAATAATAAAATAAAAAACAAATAAACACGCATCCATGATCATTCTTCTGGCAAAAAATACAAAATCCAACATTTTTGCGGATAGGAGCTTGAAACTTCTATAGTAGGGTTCTCTGATACTCTGAATCTGATGGTGTGATTTTCGGATCTGATCAGAGTTCTGTGACTTTTAGGGGTTGTTTCCCCCTTTTTCGAAAATAAGGCAAATTTTCTCAGGCGCGTAACTTTTGATGGGTAAGACTAAACTTGATGAAACTTATATATTTGAAATCAGCATAAAAGTTTGATTCTTCTGATGTATCTATTGGTAACAAAATTCCGTTTTTTTGAGTTTCGGTTACTATTGAGCCGGGTCACTCCTTACAAGTTTTTTTTTTAATTGAAAGTAAGGAGCTATATAAAAACTTAAAACGAACAGAAACTATTCCGTATATGAAAGAGGCTATCCCCTCCTCAACGCCTCGCTCTTTACGCTAAAGTTTCTTATTGTTTTGAAAAGTAGAGTTGTGAAAAAGATTCAAACTTTAGTTTGAAGAGCGAGGTGTTGAGGAGGGGACAGCCCTTATATGAGGCCAAGGGAAAAACACTGGAAAACACATCGACCCCCACCAAGTCAAAATAATTATCTTGGTTAATATTATTGACCTCAAAAATGCTAAAACAAAGAAGAAAAAGTACACAGAGGATACATTACTTTTTATGAAGTCAACCCTATTGTGTTGACCATAAGAGACAAAAGTTTGGCTATAAGGGTCTTGTAATAGCTGTCATAATCCTGCCATGCTGTCATAATACTTACTGTCAAAAATTAAACGAAGAGTAAGAAGGACTGGAAAGTAGAAACTTGTATAATATCCATTGGCCTTGTTTGGGGGGAGGGTCGGGGGGCGTCCCCCCAAAAAAAATTGCATAACCCATGCCCCTTGACTCTCCTGATGTGGACCATTCTTGCCCCCCCCCCCCCCCCCCCCCAAATAAAAATGCTGGAGCTACGTCCCTGACAGTATCTAATATAAAATCAGCTTTTTCATTTTTCTTCTCTGAACTTCTTTCTTAAAATCCAATTTTTTTAATCAAATTTTAAGTTTTGTTGTTTAATTTTAATGTTTTTTTTCTTTGCCTCTGTTTTGTATACGGCTTTATCAGGTATGAATTACACATATTTTAAACAGTGGCGGATCCAGAGGGGGCGCATATTTGTAAACAAATAAACGTTCAAATAGGGATAAATCCATTTATTTAGACAGTAAAAAAACAGGTACAAAAGCCCAGATATTTCGATCACATTTATAGCGACCGTCTTCAGTAGAAATACTAGTTTCAATTTTATTATTTTAGTATTTCTACTGAAGACGGTCGCTGTAAATGTGATCGAAATATCTGGACTTTTGTACCTGTTTTTTCACTGTCTAAATAAATGAATTTATCCCCATTTGAAAATTTATTTGTTCGTCTTAGAACGGCAGTGTGGTCTAAGAAAACAACACCTAATTTAAAGGTGTTATGTCGAAAATATATTTTTAAATAGTGTTGGATGAGGAATTAAATGGTATACCTCTATTTTCATTGCAGTTTTTTCTTCAAAGAAGAGATTTTGGATTTAATTTACCATAATTAATATCTAATTACACCCCCCCCCCTCGTATACCACTATATATTAAGAAATCTTACCAGACAATCATTTATGAATTTCTCCAGCTCAACCTACTAACACGGTCCTTCAAACAAAACTGAAATGAAATGAATTTCGTAATACAATGCTCTCGAAGCTAATTCGTGGGGTCAGTCAGTCTTGTTACTTCAGGTGGTCAAGTAATTACAATTCTTAAACATGGAGTTCAGCTATTGGTAAGTGAATTCTTGGTTCTTTAAAATAGGTCTATTTTTCTAGCAAAAAAGGGGGAGGCTATTTTCATATTTATACTCCCTTTATGTTTTTCGTAATATATTGACACAGAATGTGCAGATATGTACTACTTGGATCTGTTAAGAAAATGTTCGGCTAGGCCTATATTTCGTTGGATTATATAGCCAATATCAACTGGGTCAATATATATGAGATTCCATAACTCACATAAGACAAGATGAAAACACTACTCGATTCATTTTTTTATGTTTTTACGAATATTATAATCAATTAACTCTCAAAAGCCCCCCTACCCTGATGGTCCCTTAAATAGCCTAAAATATATTTAAAAAACTAAAAGAAACAATAATATTCATGCTTTATAATATGCAAGATGTGTTTGTTAATCAGATTATCCTGTTTCATTTCATTATAACTCACTTTTTAAAATCATTTAAAATAATACCTGGGTAAGTTAAACACTCAATCAGACACGGAAATAAAATCCAGTCCATCAGATAGGGGGGGGATGTATTTGCGAGTGAATTGATTATTATCGATTAAAAAATCGATTAGTGTGCTCACCTTGTTCCTAAGTCAGTTATGGTATCTCGTATATATTCTCGGATATATTTCCAAATATCATGGTAATTTTTCTGCCCCCCCCCATGATGGTCCCTGATATAGCGATAGGAATATATGAAAACTAAAGCAAGACACTAAAATAATGAAATTAATGGTTTTTTAATATGCTGGACGCGTCTATTGTTCAGATTTTCACCCTTCCGTTCATTGTTACCTATTTTCAAAACTCATTTCAAATAATATTTATATTCACAATTCTACCGTTTCAACTCAAGCAGAACTAATTTTCATCGAATCGAGAATGCAGAAACTGGTTTTAACAGGAATCAATGAGATATAACGAAATTTTATTAACGGAAAGATATATTATTTGGGCTATATCTGGGACCAACAGGCGAGGAGAGGGCTGCATTGTCACAAAAGCAACCATTATATTTGGAAAGAGCATAGAATAAAGAATCTAGTGGCACTACTTTTATTTGTTTAGTGTGTGTGTTTTTTTTTTCAGAAATGGCTGTCCACTAAATATTTACCAAGTCTATTGAATATTTGACTAATTCGCTAGGTGAAAGGCAAACATACCATCGATATGCCATTCAACGCTCTTTGGCTACTGTCGCAATTGTACGAAAGAGTTTCAAACTATATAGCAACTCGTGATTTATCGACATAATTGATAAATTAATATCATAGTAGAACTAAAAAAATGTGGTAAATTCATAAGAAATTCCATAACTAATTTAGGGGCAAGGTGAACTCGCTACTCGGTTCCTTTTCTATGCTCTTCCATATATAATCAATTCACTCGGAAATAAAAACCCCTCCTTTGATAATCCTATGTAAAAGGCATTTTCTTGCAACATTGTTCTGGCGAAACATTGTTGATCGGAAATTGTGTTTTAGAGACCAACCATGGTTTTGTTGACCAACAACGCGGATGAAAACGATGTTTGTCATTTTTATTGGTCAAATCCAAGCGGAAAACTTCAAGAATGGACTTCATGGGGTATTTTTTTTTTAATTTAGGAGAAAAAATTGTCATAAAGGTTTTGTACATATTGTTAACTTGATCTGTTGCCCAAAATAAGACATGAAAAGGTACTTTCTTTTGAATTACATATCCTTTTTTCCTCCGAAGGGCAGAGAAGAAATCTTTTTATGTTTTAAGGGAAATAAAGCAGAATTTGATCAGACAATGAAAAGATTTACAAACAGTGGAAATTAAAGGAGTATACCCGAGTTTAATTGAAAATAGTAAAATAATGTTCAATTCATTTTAAAATATTGCTAATTATTTACAGCAATAATAGTAATTTGTGTTTTTGCGAAAATAATTGTTTATCAGCAATTGTTGATAAACAAATCTGTTCTGGCGATTGTTGATCATTAATATGTTCGCCAGAAAAGTCTGTAGCCCAATGAATATATAAAAACTAAAATAAAGCGCTAAAATATTGAAATTATTATTTTATATAATAATTCTATTAGTCAGATCATCACATTTCTTCCTACTTTAAAAAATTATTTAAAACAATATTTGGCAAATGAAGTACTCAATTACATACGGGGATAAATTTCGGACTGTGAAATTAACCGGTTTAATATATAAGCCGTAACGTATGACTTCATTAAAGTAATAGAGGAATACATTATTAGGGCTATAAATAGGACCGTTTGGGGGGGGGGGGGGGTTGCGAGTGAATTGATTATTAAATTTGGAAAGAGCATATAAACGGAGTCGAATAGTGTGTTCACCATGTCCCGATATATAAGCTATGACTCTGTTGGTATTTGACAGTCACCCATCCCAAATGAATAAATTTATTCCAAATGATAAATTTATTCATTCACTAAATAAATTCCAAATGAATAAAATTTACGATAAAATGCGACAAACTTATTACTTTAAATTCAAATTTTCTCCCCCTTCTTCTTTACGCTAAACTCGCATATGTTTAATCCGCACTTTAATCCTGGCCGTGGGATGTTGGCACTGCTGTAAAATGGCAAAATTAAAATAAAAAATTAAGGAATTTATCATAATTGCTAGAAAAAAAAAAATCCTCCATGCATTTTGAATAGATGACGGTGAAGCATCAACTTATCATTGGATTGAATGGTATTTCTTTTTCTTAGATTTACTTGAAGAAAACATAAGTAATCATGTGTCGCTTTAGGGGTATCTATTGGTTTCCAAATACAATTTGTGGCAGTAGCAATTATTTTGCGTATTTCAAAAGAACGTTGGGTAGCCTACTTGTCTGTTAAACGAAACACACCCAAGAAGCGAAGTTAGGTTAATCCGGTACTGGTGCGTTATATATAAAACAGCGCTAAGTCAAGTTTGGTTAATGCTAAAGATATAAAATAAAACAGGATGAATATATAATAGTTTAGAAACAAATTTGGGCTATATATTTGCACATTAAGGGGAGGGGAGTAAAGCATAGCATATATTAAATACGTAACCTAGCATAAACTAGGTACCCCCCCCCTAAATCACAAAAAAACAACATTTTAAATATTGTAAACTCAATGAGAAACCACACTTTGCAATCAATATATCTCTTGCAAATACCAGTTTGACGGGTTTTCATTAGTATTTCCTTGTACAGTCTATAGCGGTGTGTAATGTATAATGCACCAGTATCGTTAATCCTAATGAAATATACCAAAACATGATGATAATATAATACTGTAGGGACAAAATTATGGAAACTATGACAAAGAAATATGGAAAGCAGGCCGCGCAGGACGCAATATGTTAAATACCTAAGATAACCTAACCCCTAACAACCTATGGTACTTGTGTATTATATCTAACCCACCGCTATACACGAAAGAATTCAAGTTTGGTTAATGCTAATGAAATAAAATAAAATAAGATGAAAATATAATAGTTTAGAAACAAATTTGGGCTATATATTTGCACATTAGGGGGGGGGGGGGTGTTGGTGGGGGGCGGGGTAAAGCATAGCACAATAAATACGTAACCTACCCTAAACTAGGTACCTCCCCCCCCCTAAACCACTAAAACCAACAGTTTAAATATTGCAAACTCAATGACAAACCGCGCTTTGCGATCAATCTATCTCTTGCGAATACCCGTTTGACGGGTTTACATTAGTAATTCCTTGTACAGTCTATAGCGCTGGGTTAGATATAATGCACAAGTACCTAACCTATATATATATATATATATAGTAAATATATAGTTAAAATAATTTATACATCGTAATTTTTCTCACTCAAAACAAGAAAATCATAACTGATCTCAGAATGGCAAACTGGTTTCTGTCAGATCTTACACAGCGTAATTCTTGAGTCTGTTTCGTTTAACAGACAAGTACCAAACTTTGAATAGGGCACTGAATGTAAGTTTATGTTTCAGTTAGTTATTGAACGAACATCCAATAAACTAATGGGCTATTAACATTGACGTTTTAATATGTCGATGATACTGAATAAGCTATAAATAAATTACATCCCAAACTTTAAAATAAAAAAATGAGGGGCTTAGAAAGTCTTCACCGCCTCCTCATTTATAGGATAATATGTGTTCATATCAATTTAACGGTTGTCTTTTACTTTCGTCTAAAACAACTTCCCTTTTTGTTCAGTTTCTGTCCATTTCTAATATTGTGAGCTATCCTAAATTTGAGGAAAATTTTGTATAAAAAGTTACCTTTTTCATAACAGTATTTTGAAAAAGATAAAATCCCTAAAAAAAATACATCCTTGTTTTTTTTTTTTAGAGGGAGGTTTGAATTGCACAAACTAACTTTTAAAGCCATGATAAATAAATTTTTAATGAAGGGGGCTCATTGCAAAAAAAAATTTTGGTGGATGTTCTTTACCCTTTCTGCCTCATCTTGCAGGCAAGCATACGATTTTGATCTTTATTCAAACAGTTCGTGGTAACGAACTGTAAGTAAGGAGCGACCCGGCTCAACAGTAACTGAAGCTCTAAAAACCGGAATTTTGATAGCCATAGAAACATCAATAGAATCAGATTTTTATGCTGATGTCAAATATATAAGTTTCAATAAGTTTAGTCTTACCCATCATAAGTTACGCTTCTGAGACAATTTGCCTTATTTTGGAAAAAGGGGGCAAAAACCCCTAAAAGTCATAGAACTTTAATGAAAATCACACCATCAGATTCAGCGTATCAAAGAACCCTGCTATAGAAGTTTCAAGCTCCTATATGCAAAAATGTGGAATTTTGTGTTTTTTGCCAGAAGAAAGATCACGCATGCGTGTTTATTTTTTTTTATTTTATTTTTTTTCCCAGGGGTGATTGTGTCGATCCAGTAGTCCTACAATATCGTGAGAAGGATGATCCAAGCGGAAACTAAAAGTTCTAGTGCCCTGTTTAAGTGACCAAAAAACTGGAGGGCAACTTGGCCCCCTCCCACGCTCATTTTTTTCCCGAAATCACCCAATCAAAATTTTGAGATAGCCGTTTTGTTCAGCATAGTTGAACATCTAATCAATATGGTTTTCAGCATGACTTAATCCCCCAAAGTTCCTGAGGGAAGGGCTGCAAGTTATGAACTTTGCCCATTGTTTACATAACATAGCATCGGTTAATGGGAAGTATACAGACGTTCGGAGGGATTTTTTCTGGTGGAGGGGAGGGGTCGGAAGAGGGGGTTACGGGGGAGGATCTTTCCATAGGGGATGTTTCCTTGGGGGAAAGGAAATTTCGATGAAGGGGGCCCTGGAATTCCCAGCATTATTTAAAAAACGATCAGAAATTAAATAAAAAACAAGTTTTTTCAACTGAAAATAAGGAGCAACATTAAGACTTAAAAAGAACAGAAATTATTACGTATATGAGGGGGTTCCCCCTCTGTCAGTACCTCGCCCTTTACGCTAAAGTTTTTTTTTTAGTACTTTCAAAAGAGCTATCTATTCTAATTAACCGGCCGTTGTGATTCAGGGGTTTGTGATTCGAACAAAATTCAAACTTTAGCGTAAAGAGCGAGGTATTGACTAGGGGGCAAACTCCTTAATATATGTAATAAAATCATACGAATATAGAAGTTTGTTACGTAAGTTAATTTCTAAGTTACGTCAGAACAAAATTTCGAGAAAGCCATTTAGCCAAAAACGAAAAATTATAATGCAAATTTCGTTTTAATTATTCATGTACGGTGAGCCAAAATCAAAGCTGCATTAATTCAAAAAAGTTTAGAAATTAAATAATTTTTTTTTTAACTGAAAGTAAGGAGTGAAATTAAAACTTAAAACGAACAGAAATTATTCCGTATATGAAAGGGGCTGTCCCCTCCTCAATGCCTCGCTCTTTACGCTAAAATTTGACTCTGTCACACAACTTTACGTTTTAAAACAATTAAAAAAATTAGCGTAAAGAGCGAGGCGTTGAGGAGGGGACAGCCCCTTTCATATACGGAATAATTTCTTTCCGTTTTAAGTTTTAATGTCGCTCCTTACTTTCAGTTAAAAAACGTGTTTTTTATTTAATTCAACAATAGAACTATTTCCAGAAATAAGAGAGGAACTACGGCCTCCTTAGCATTCATGTTGCACGCTTAGTAAACACATGTTAGTAAACTAAATGAAGAGTTGGTGGGTGAAGAACTCCCCCTCCATATTGACCTGAAGGCCCTCTTATTATAATTTAGAAGATTTGGTCTTAAAAGTAAACATTTTGTGGATTTAGGTACCACTTTCCCCTCAAAAACTTCCATTAGCCTTCTCCCTTAATAACTGGTGTACTACACTAATAATTTATTATAAGCCAAAAAAAAAACAAAAAAAACAGGCCATACAGCACAGTATTCTTAAATACACTCCACAAGAAAATAACATAAATATCAAGTTTCACTCATTGATGTCAACGCTTCATTTACATATTTACATAACTGCCTGATTGTCCTTTTTAGAGTCGTTTTCAGGATCCCCGGGAACTCCAAGTTACCACCCTCAAAATACTTTCCCCTCAATAGAGAAAGTTGCTGGCACTCGGCGAGAATATGGGCCACATCGTCAATACCTAGGTTACATCTGGAGCAAGAGTAATCCGCATCTACATCTGGGGCCATCCTTTTACATTCAAATACTCTTTTTCTATTTTTTGGTGGCAGGCAATTCGCTCGGATCTGAAACCAAGTCCATAATGTCTCCCCCAGTAATCCTGGTTTAAAATAATATTCAAATCCAAATATCTCTTTTACTTGGGAATAAAACTTTAATGTTTCAGATGTTTTAACTGCCTGGGTCCACATTTGGACTTCCTGGTCTTTTATTCTTTCTATAATCATAGCCAAAAACGGCTCATCCTGATCTGAGGGTCCTAGCCCCTCATTCCAAATATAGGATAATCCTACTCCATCTAAAACATTTTTTATTTGATATGGTCACGATCTTTTACTTTTCGACCGTAGCATCTCCACACAAGCTGCTTTTGCTAGCCTATCTTCTGGCAGACTTAGAACTTTTAGCCAGTACCTGATCATCTGTGCTAATCTACTCATTCTCAGCGAAAATATTCCTAGGTCACCTTTTATTGCCTGATTTTGGGTCGTTACGTGAAGCCCAATTAATCTTTTAAAATGTTGCAGCTGAATAGATTCCAATTGTGCTGCCGGGTCATGCCCCCAGAGTTCAGATCCGTAATGGAAGTAGAGATGACCCTATAACTCAAGGGGGGGGGGCACCAAATATGGGCATAGAGTCCCTAGAGAGAACACGTGGTTAATGGGGTCAATGACCTCTTTCTCCAGGGGTGTTTTGGCCAAGTGCCGGCTAGGGAAGAATAATATGATGTCAGGAAAGAGTATTTGTTGTTTTTGGTCAAGTGCCCGCTAGGGGAGAATGTTTTGATCCAGAAATAGTATTTTGTTGTTGTAAGCTCGAGGCAAATGTTATGATCCAGAAATAGTATTTGTTGTTGTATGCTAGGGAAGAATGTTATGAGTTTCCAGAAATAGGAAACCGTTAGATCACGTGTTTCCTTCTCAGCCAATCAGCGAGTCGGTTACATCTCCTTCTAAGTCAATCAGGGGGGCGGAAATATTAGAAAAAGAGGATTGCAGGTTGGGTTAGTTTAGATTTTTAGTTTATTTTAAGTTTATTTATTACCTTTATTTTAGTTTTAGTTAGTTTAGTTTTAGATTAGAGTTTTAGTTTAGCTAGAGTTTTACTAAAGAGTTTTAGTTAGAGTTTTAATTTAGCAGTTTAGTTTAGTTTTAGTTTGGTTTAGTTTAGATTTTTAGTTTATTATTTTATTAGTTATTTAGTTTAGATTTTTAGTTTATTTTAAGTTTATTTATTACCTTTATTTTAGTTTTAGTTAGTTTAGTTTTAGATTAGAGTTTTAGTTTAGCTAGAGTTTTACTAAAGAGTTTTAGTTAGAGTTTTAATTTAGCAGTTTAGTTTAGTTTTAGTTTGGTTTAGTTTAGATTTTTAGTTTAGCTTTAGTTTAATGTTTAATTTTATTTTAGAGTTTTAGTTTAGATTTTTAGTTTATTTTAAGTTTATTTATTACCTTTATTTTAGTTTAGTTTTAGTTAGTTTAGTTTTAGTTTAGAGTTTTAGTTTAGCTAGAGTTTTACTAAAGAGTTTTAGTTAGAGTTTTAATTTAGCAGTTTAGTTTAGTTTTAGTTTGGTTTAGTTTAGATTTTAGTTTGGTTTTAGTTTAATGTTTAGTTTTATTTTGGAGTTTTAGTTTATTTTAAGTTTATTTATTACCTTTATTTTTAGTTTAGCTTTAGTTAGTTTTAGATTAGTTTAGAGTTTTAGTTTAGCTAGAGTTTTACTAAAGAGTTTTAGTTAGAGTTTTAATTTAGCAGTCTAGTTTAGTTTTAGTTTAGTTTAGTTTAGATTTTTAATTTAGTTTTAGTTTAAAGTTTAGTTTTATTTTAGAATTTTAGTTAGATTTTCAGTTTAATTTAGTTTAGTTTTAGATTAGTGTTTAGTTTTAGTTTAGAATTTTAGTTAGTTTAAAAGTTTATTTATTACCTTTATTTTTAGTTTAGATTTTTAGTTTAGTTTTAGTTTAATGTTTAGTTTTCTTTTAGAGTTTTAGTTAGATTTTCAGTTTAGTTTATTTTAGTTTTAGATTAGTGTTTAGTTTTAGTTTAGAATTTTAGTTAGTTTAGTAGTTTAGTGTTAGTTAGTTTAGTTTTAGATTAGAGTTTTAGTTTAGTTTTAGTTTAATGTTTAGTTTTCTTTTAGAGTTTTAGTTCAGTTTTAGTTTAATTTTAGTTTAGTTTTAGATTAGTGTTTAGTTTTAGTTTGGTTTTAGTTACTTTAGTAGTTTAGATTTTAGTTAGTTTACTAGTTTAGTTTTTTAATTTAGCGGTTTAGTTTAGTTTAGTTTTAGTTTAGTTTAGTTTATATTTTTAGTTTAGTTTTAGTTTAATGTTTAGTTTTATTTTAGAGTTTTAGTTTATTTTAAGTTTATTTATTACATTTATTTTTAGTTTAATTTTAGTTAGTTTTAGATTATAGTTTTAGTTTAGCTAGAGTTTTACTAAAGAGTTTTAGTTAGAGTTTTAATTTAACAGTTTAGTTTAGCTTTAGTTTGGTTTAGTTTAGATTTAATGTTTAGTTTTCTTTTAGAGTTTTAGTTAGATTTTCAGTTTAATTTATTTTAGTTTTAGATTAGTGTTTAGTTTTAGTTTAGAATTAGTTTAGTTTAGTTTATATTTTTAGTTTAGTTTTAGTTTAATGTTTAGTTTTATTTTAGAGTTTTAGTTTATTTTAAGTTTATTTATTACATTTATTTTTAGTTTAATTTTAGTTAGTTTTAGATTATAGTTTTAGTTTAGCTAGAGTTTTACTAAAGAGTTTTAGTTAGAGTTTTAATTTAACAGTTTAGTTTAGTTTTAGTTTGGTTTAGTTTTAGTTTAATGTTTAGTTTTCTTTTAGAGTTTTAGTTAGATTTTCAGTTTAATTTATTTTGGTTTTAGATTAGTGTTTAGTTTTAGTTTAGAATTTTAGTTAGTTTAGTAGTTTAGTGTTAGTTAGTTTAGTTTTAGATTAGAGTTTTAGTTTAGTTTTAGTTTAATGTTTAGTTTTCTTTTAGAGTTTTAGTTCAGTTTTAGTTTAGTTTTAGATTAGTGTTTAGTTTTAGTTTAGTTTTAGTTACTTTAGTAGTTTAGATTTTAGTTAGTTTAGTAGTTTAGTTTTTTAATTTAGCAGTTTAGTTTAGTTTTAGTTTAGTTTAGTTTAGATTTTAGTTTAGTTTTAGTTTAATGTTTAGTTTTATTTTAGAGTTTTAGTTTATTTTAAGTTTATTTATTACCTTTATTTTTAGTTTAGTTTTAGTTAGTTTTAGATTATAGTTTTAGTTTAGCTAGAGTTTTACTAAAGAGTTTTAGTTAGAGTTTTAATTTAACAGTTTAGTTTAGTTTTAGTTTGGTTTAGTTTAGATTTTAGTTTAGTTTTAGCTTATTGTTTGATTTGATTTTAGAGTTTTAGTTTAGATTTTTAGTTTATTCTAAGTTTATTTATTACCTTTATTTTTAGTTTAGTTTTAGTTAGTTTAGTTTTAGTTTAGAGTTTTAGTTTAGCTAGAGTTTTTCTAAAGAGTTTTAGTTAGAGTTTTAATTTAGTAGTTTAGTTTAGATTTATTTTAGTTTAGTTTAGATTTTAGTTTAGTTTTAGTTTAATATTTCGTTTTATTTTAGAGTTTTAGTTTATTTTAAGTTTATTTATTACCTTTATTTTTAGTTTAGTTTTAGTTAGTTTTAGATTAGAGTTTTAGTTTAGCTAGAGTTTTACTAAAGAGTTTTAGTTAGAGTTTTAATTTAGCAGTTTAGTTTAGTTTCAGTTTAGTTTAGTTTAGATTTTTAGTTTAGTTTTAGTTTAAAGTTTAGTTTTATTTTAGAGTTTTAGTTAGATTTTCAGTTTCATTTAGTTTTGTTTTAGGTTAGTGTTCAGTTTTAGTTTAGAATTTTAGTTAGTTTAGTAGTTTAGATTTTTAGTTTAGTTTTAGTTTCATTTTTAGTTTTCTTTTAGATTTTTAGTTAGATTAGTAGTTTAGTTTTTTAGTTTAGTTTTAGGTAGTTTAGTTTTAGATTAGAGTTTAAGTTTAGCTAGAGTTTTTCTAAAGAGTTTTAGTTAGAGTTTTAATTTAGTAGCTTAGTTTGGTTTTAGTTTAGTTTAGTTTTATATTAATGTTTAGTTTTAGTTTAAAGTTTTAGTTAGTTTAGTAGTTAAGAGTTTTAGTTAGAGTTATAGTTTAGATTTTTAGTTAGTTTAGTAGTTTAGATTTTTAGTTTAGTTAGACAGTTTAAATTTTTAGTTAGTTTAGTAGTTTAGATTTTTAGTTTAGTTCTAGTTTAGTTTTAGTTTAGTGTTATAATTTATATTTTGTTTAGTTATAGTTCAGTTTTAGTTTAACGTTTTTAGCTAGAGTTTAGTTTTAGATTAGAGTTTTAGCTTAGTTTTTGTTTAATGTTTAGTTTTCTTTTAGAGTTTTAGTTCAGTTTTAGTTTAATTTTAGTTTAGTTTTATATTAGTGTTTAGTTTTAGTTTAGTTTTAGTTACTTTAGTAGTTTAGATTTTAGTTAGTTTAGTAGTTTAGTTTTCGTTTCGAGTTTAGTTTAGTTTAGTTTTAGTTTAGTTTAGTTTATATTTTTAGTTTAGTTTTAGTTTAATGTTTAGTTATTTAGTTTAGATTTTTAGTTTATTTTAAGTTTATTCATTACCTTTATTTTTTAGTTTAGTTTTAGCTTAGTTTTAGATTAGAGTTTTAGTTTAGCTAGAGTTTTACATAAGAGTTTTAGTTAGAGTTTTAATTTAGTAGCTTAGTTCAGTTTTAGTTTAATTTAAGTTTAGTTTTAGATTAGTGTTTAGTTTTAGTTTAGAGTTTTAGTTAGTTTAGTTTAGTTTTAGATTAGTGTTTAGTTTTAGTTAGAGTTATAGTTTAGTAGTTTAGAGATTAGAATTTATTTTTAGTTTAGTTTTAGTTAGTTTAGTTTTAGATTAAAGTTTTAGTTTAGCTAGAGTTTTACTAAAGAGTTTTAGTTAGAGTTTTAATTTAGCAGTTTAGTTTAGTTTCAGTTTAGTTTAGTTTAGATTTTTAGTTTAGTTTTAGTCTAAAGTTTAGTTTTATTTTAGAGTTTTAGTTAGATTTTCAGTTTAATTTAGTTTTGTTTTAGGTTAGTGTTCAGTTTTAGTTTAGAATTTTAGTTAGTTTAGTAGTTTAGATTTTTAGTTTAGTTTTAGTTTAATTTTTAGTTTTCTTTTAGATTTTTAGTTAGATTTTCAGTTTAATTTAGTTTTGTTTTAGGTTAGTGTTCAGTTTTAGTTTAGAATTTTAGTTAGTCTAAAAGTTTAGATTTTAGTTAGTTTAGTAGTTTAGATTTTTAGTTTAATGTTTAGTTTTAGTTAGATTTTCAGTTTAATTTATTTTAGTTTTAGATTAGTGTTTAGTTTTAGTTTAGAATTTTAGTTAGTTTAAAAGTTTAGATCTTAGTTAGTTTAGTAGTTTAGATTTTTAGTTTAGTATAGTAGTTTAGATTTTAGTTAGTTTAGTAGTTTAGTTTTTTAGTTTAGTTTTAGTTAGTTTAGTTTTAGTTTAGAGTTTTAGTTTTGCTACAGTTTGCTAAAGAGTTTTAGTTAGAGTTTTAATTTAGTAGCTTAGTTTGGTTTTAGTTTAGTTTAGTTTTATATTAATGTTTAGTTTTAGTTTAAAGTTTTAGTTAGTTTAGTAGTTAAGAGTTTTAGTTAGAGTTATAGTTTAGATTTTTAGTTAGTTTAGTAGTTTAGATTTTTAGTTTAGTTAGACAGTTTAAATTTTTAGTTAGTTTAGTAGTTTAGATTTTTAGTTTAGTTCTAGTTTAGTTTTAGTTTAGTGTTATAATTTATATTTTGTTTAGTTATAGTTCAGTTTTAGTTTAACGTTTTTAGCTAGAGTTTAGTTTTAGATAAGAGTTTTAGCTTAGTTTTAGTTTAATGTTTAGTTTTCTTTTAGAGTTTTAGTTCAATTTTAGTTTAATTTTAGTTTAGATAATTTCGGAGACCACACTGCCTTTCCATGACGATAAATAAAATTTCAAATAGGGATAAAATCCTTTTAATAGACAGTGTTTTTTATAACAGTGATAGAAATTCACAAAAATACCAGATATTTCGGTCACATATACAGTGACCGTCATCAGTAGTAAAACTAAAATAAAAAAATTTAAAACAAAAGTTTATATACTAAATCAAATAACACTACATATTGTTTGAATCTCTAATTCTTTTCAAAGCAAAGGCGGAAGCTATTCTCTTTGACCTTCTTGGATTCGGTTCATTAGCGTTCAATGATATAACATTTGGACAAAGGTCAACTACATTGGGTGAATTGAACTTTACTCTGTCAGATTTTAATAAATTATCATAGATAGAGTCCAGCCCATATTCACCTGTATCCCGATTCAAAGCAATATTCTTGAATAAGATTTTCTTTATTTCAAGAGTTTCACGAAAATTTTGCTTTAAACCCCGATCCCTAGAAATCAAAGAGACATTCTCGAACAAAATAATATGGTCTGGAAAATTAAAAATATGTTCTGAAAGGGCTGAAGTGAAATCTTCAGACTTAGAATCTTGCTTTAAAGCCGAAGAAATAGAATCTTTGTGTTGTAATAATCTCATTTCAAAACTCTGGTTAGTACGTCCCACATATGAGCTTCCACAAGTACACGGGATCTGATAAACCCCACTTTGTTGCCCCAATGAAGTTAGATCCTTCCCAGAATTTAGAAAACTACCCAAAGTATTATTACTCTTTAAAGCTACCCTTAGACCATTGCTTTGTAAAATTCTTTTAAGTTTTTCACTTAGCCCGGGTACATATGGTAAGGAACAAAAAACATCCTTCTCCCGAGTTGTCTCCAAGACTTCCTTAGAAATCTCTAGAAACCTTTTTCTTCTTTTTGAAAAAGTCTGGTTAATTAACCATTCTGGATACATGTTACTTATTAGTATTTTCCTTAGAAAAGACAACTCCTCCTCAACAAATTTTGGAGAGCAAATACTAAAGATCCGATCAGTTAAAGAAATGATCAAACCAATTTTTACTTGGCGAGCGTGACCGGAACTATAAGACACAAATCTATTGTTATTTGTCGGTTTTCTGTAAATTTTAAAATCCAGACTATTTTGATTTTTCAAAAGAAGAACATCAAGGAAAGGAATTTTCCCATTCTCTTCCAATTCAACGGTAAACTTTAAATCCCCTCCCAAACAATTAAGATGTTCCAAAAATCCTTTTAATTCCTCCTCCCATAATCCCATACTGAAATAATGTCATCCATTAACCGGCCCCAGAAAATATGTTTTAAAAAATATGAATCTAACGCAATTGTTTCAATATTCTCCACAAAAATATTAGCTAATAAAGGGGATAAAGGGGCCCCCATAGGTAAACCATTTATTTGTTCGAAATACTCCCCTCTAAATTGAAAAAAAAAGAGAACTTATTGCACAACCTTACTAAATACATAATTACAGAAACTTCCAAATCTGTTTTGCCACTAATCAAATCCAAATTTCTTAAGAGCTTTCCTTCTAGAAGAGTTTCGGCTGCTTCTACATCAATATTTGTGTACATTGATACAATGTCGAAGCTTGAAAGCAAAGAATTCGAAGAAATTTCTACTTTTTTCAGTTTTTCAACCAAATTCGAAGAATTATTAATATACGAAATTTGTGTAGACAAAAGTGGTTTACAGATTGACACTAACCATTTGCTCAAAACACTTGTTGGTGACCTTGTACTTGACACAATTGGTCGTAATGGTAGGTTAGGCTTATGAATTTTGGGAAGTCCATATAATTTAGGGCACAAGGAACTGCGTGGCAGGCATTTGTAATAGAGTTGAGGTGTAATTTTTCCTTCATCCTTTAAGCACTTCAATTCTTTCTTAAACTTATTTGTAAAAGAATCTGTTGGATTATACGATAGCTTCTTGTATGTTTTTTCATCCTTTAGTAAACTTCTTAATTTTGATTCGTAGTCCTCAGTATTCATCACAACTAAAGTGTTACTCTTATCTGCTTTTGTAATGGTAATTGAACCATCTTTTTTCAAGGTTTTATGAATTCTTATGTCTTTGATGGTCGTACTAGGAAATTTCGGTTTCAATACAAAATTAGACAGGGTTTTTACGGTAGAAGCTCTTACTAAGCTAACATCTTTTATTAGATTTGCGTTTTTATGCAAAGATGTTTCTATTGAAGAGATAATGTCTTCCACGGGGACTTTATCCGGTTTAAAACAAAATTTCGGACCCTTTTCAAGCACTGATTGTTCTTGTATCGTTAAAGTTCTTGATGAAAAATTAACCACACCTGGTCCTAGAATTGACGAAGGTATTACCGCATTATTTGTTGATAATTTCGAAAACTTTTTTGCAATCTTTCTCTGGAAAGGCGAAAGTCACATTTCAAGGCTTTAAATCACATTATTAAGGATAAAAGTCGAAAAAGAGCTTTAATAGTGAGAGATAAACTTTCCCTGAAAAATCTTATATCAAAAA
Organism: Artemia sinica; assembly: GCA_027921565.1. Classification (NCBI taxonomy): domain Eukaryota; kingdom Metazoa; phylum Arthropoda; class Branchiopoda; order Anostraca; family Artemiidae; genus Artemia; species Artemia sinica. The sequence goes on from CM051264.1 coordinate 68,892,749, forward strand.
AGGCTAGTGTAAGTGACTTTTGTTTTATTCAACAAACAGGAAAAAATCACTTCAATCATGACTTTCGCCTTTCCAGAGAAAGATTGCAAAAAAAGTTTTCAACGCCTCGCTCAACGCCTCGCTCTTTACGCTAAAGTTTTTTATTGTTTTAAAAAATAAAGTTGTGAGACAGAGTCAAACTTTAGCGTAAAGAGCGAGGCGTTGAGGAGGGGACAGTCTCTTTCATATACAGAATAATTTCTATTCGTTTTAAGTTTTAATGTCGCTCCTTACTTTCAGTTTAAAAAACTTGTTTTTTTATTTAATTTTTGAACGTTTTTGAATAAATGTAGGTTTTGATCTTGGATCACCGTACATGAATAATTAAAACAAAATTTTCATATTAATTTACTTTTATTTAGTTAAATGGCTTTCTCGAAACTTGTTTAATTTCATTTACGAACGTTTTTATTAGTAATAAATATACGTAACTTACGAATTAATTTACGTAACGAACTTCTATATTCATATATTTTCAATACGTTTATTAGGGGGTTCGCCCCCTAGTCAATACCTTGCTCTTTAAGCGAAAGTTCAAATTTTGTTCCAATTCTTTAGAAATGACCGCTTAATCACAAAGGCCGTTAATTAGAATAAATAGCTCTTATGAAAGTACTAAAAAATCTTTGGCTTAAAGAGCGAGGCATTGACTACGGGGTGAACCCAATTATATATGTAATATTTTCTGTTCGTTTAAAGTTTCGATGTTGCTGCTGTTGCAGTTGAAGTACTTGTTTTTTTATATTAAATTTATGATCTTTTTTTAAATAATGCTGGGAAGTCCGGCGTCCCCTTCATAGCAATGTTCCTTCCCCCATGAAAACTTCCTTCGTGGAAAGATCCTCCAACATAAGCCCTGACCAACCCACCCCCCCACTACCAGGAAAAATCTCCCCTGAAAACGTCTGTGTACTTCCAAATAACCAATACTATATGTTAACATTGAGTAAAGTTCATAACTTTCAGCCCTCCCCCCGGGGGATTAAGTCATCCCAAAAGGCATACTTATAATATTTTCGAACATGCTGAACAAAATGGCTATCTCAAAATTTTGATCAGGTGACTTTGGGAAAAAAATGAGCGTGGGAGGGGGCCTAGTTGCCCTCCATTTTTTTTGGTCACTTAAAAAGGGCACTAGAACTTTCAATTTCCATTCCAATGAGTCCTTCCACGATATCCTAGGACAACTGGTTCGATACGATCACCCCTGGGGAAAAAAACAAATAAACACGCACCCGTGATCTTTCTTCTGGCAAAAAAATGCAAAATTCCACATTTTTGTAGATGGGAGCTTGAAACCTCTACAGTAGGGTTCTCTGATACGCAGAATATGATGGTGTGATTTTCATTAAGGTTCTGTAACTTTTAGGGGGTCTTTCCCCCTTTTTTCGAAAATCAGCCAAATTTTCTCAGGCGCCTAACTTTTGATGGGTAGGATTAAACTTCATGAAACTTATATATTTGAAATCAGCAATAAAATGTGATTCTTTTGATGTATCTATTTGTATCAAAATACCGTTTTCTAGAGTTTCGGTTACCATTGAGCCGGGTCGCTCCTTACTTACAGTTCGTTACCACGAACTGTTTGATCCTGCAAAATGCAACCGTAGGACTTGCTAGTCGCCTGAGTGTACGATGACAACAGAAATTTTGGGGCGCCGGGGTATATCTGTTTATTGAGAGTTATTAGTGAGCTAGAATCACGAACGACTCGATAGATAATATAGATAGTGCAATTCAAAGCAAGGGTTCGCATACATTTGCTCTGATGAAACAGATTGTGTAGAACTAGGGTTATGGAAATGTGTTCATGATGAGAATGAACAGTGAACAGCTGTAGCATTTCCTGTGAGAAGTGTTCAATGGATTCAGCCAGATCATCAATAATCAGCCACGAGTTCGATTCAATACTATTGAAAACATCAAGTCCTCGTATGAATTGTATTGGTATGGTTGTGGCAATAGCTTTTATTTGATCACAGGACTCCTGCCAAATACTATAGCAATAGTAGATTTTTTTCGGTTTTTCCAAAAACATTTTATCGCAATTTTGAATTATTTTAGTTAAGAGTGTTGTTTTCCCCGACATTGATGGCCCACACAGGAACGATCTGAAGGGTGTTTTAAATTGATACATGCTGTTGACAACAGTTGGACTATGACTAACTGTAAATCATACGTGTCCAATGAATAAGTAGCAATAATTTTCCCATAGATCTATCTATTCAAGAACAACAAAAACAATATTTCATGGCAGCATTTATTACGGCAATATGAAAACAAATATTTGTTCAACATGAACAATGATAAAAATAACACTTGTTCAACAAGAACCTGACAAAATTTCATGGTCAACATGAAAACTCTATTTGTTCAACATGAACAACGATAACACTTTATAAATAAACACTTTTGTCCATCAATAACACTTATTGTCTTTAAACACTTTATAAATAAACACTTTTGTCCATCAATAACACTTATTGTCTTTAAACACTTTTCTGTACAACACTTTTGTCCATCAACAGCTCTTATTGTCTTTAAACACTTTTCTGTACAACAAAAAACACTTGGAACATGAACTAGCACAGTTGAGCATTACAGTGAATTTATAGGTAGCCCCCCCCCCCGGAAGCCGGCCACGGGAAGGGCCCCCACCCCCCGGGAGCCGCGTTAGAAAAACAATAGTTGTCGTCACTGCTACAGGTTAGTGATTGAGTTAGTTGGGTCAGTGCTGGCGGTGGTGGTTAGTTGGTTAGTCAGATTAGGTTAATTTATCCAGACCAAGTTGATTGCGATAGTCTATGCATTCAACTCGGTCTGAAATACGGTAGTGGCCATGAGGCAGGACACTCACACCATTCTCGAGCACCTAGACTTTGTCAGATATACATGACATTGCATTTTTTTCCACTCTCACGGTATAATTTCTATACTGTAGAGAGCGAATTGCAAGCACTTGTGCTCTCGGCACTAGGCTACTTTCTACACAGTCTCTGTACACGCTCATGTTGAAATTGCTCTTTACAAAATGTGTAGGCACCCCTTTACATGTCTTCTTTTCATCTCCACTGTGTGTTTTAACGCAATAAACTTTGGGACCCGGGAACACCCCCCTGGATATCAAAACACTCCCCGTCTCTGATTTTAACATTAATAGTTGGTTGGGGGCTTGACGTTTCACCAACTCGGGGTAGAGGGATGGATTCCAGTTGGTGAAATCCATCCGCGAGCTGATGTGTTCCCCCTTTTCTAAATCACCCAATAAATCTTCAGTCCCATTTACCTTTAACAGCAGAGAATCTGTATCCCCATAGTAAACTTGAACCTCCCCCTCCCGTGGCCATTGCACCTTGCACACATTGTAAAAGAACGACAACATGAGCTTTTTGGAAATATCTAGTACTGAACTGCCGCCTGCTATATTCTTGTTCAGTACCACATTTCGCTTTTTCCTGTGTAGAAGAACCATGCCAGCCTCTATTCCTCGTGAATGATTTAAAATTGGGATCGGCAATAATTCGTGCACACTCTAGAGGGTCAGTCACAACGTCGCAGCGAGATCTGTTACGTACGCTTTCACACATTTTGCCAAACGCTGAATTTAGAATGAACTTGTACAATTCCTTCTCTACCTTTGAGTTTGCCCTAGAGCGTTTATCGACAAAAGTATCGATAAACGTTTCCAAGTATGGTCGCTGATTGAACTGCAGGACCCTATGTATTTTGGTGATCTTGAAACCATTCTTCACCATCCAGTGCAAAAGCACATGGTGAACAACAATATTCTCCTTAGGGTCCAAATCAGCAATCAGTTTTTGCTTAGAGGAAGTCCAATGCATCCCCATATCCTCAACCAATGATCGATTGTAAGGGCTCAGCGAGTCCCTGGTCACTGGTCGATTGATACAGGGAAAAACAAAATCTTTGACTGAGTCGTGAAGCGCCAGCGGAATGTGACCATCAATTTCAAAGAACCATCCTTGTGGCCCATTGTACTCGACGGTGGTAATGTCGGGGAACTCACAAGGATTCTCAAGCCATTGATTGTTCCCACACGGCAAAGAGTAGTGGGACATTGCCGAGGGGTACAACGAGTTCATGTCCAAGAACACTGCATTTTACTTTACACCGGTGCTTTGTCCGCTCGGATCGGTTGATAAGACGCGGTCCCCGTGAAAAACATACCCTCCCCTCATTGAACACTCTACAAAAAGGTGTTGATCTACATCTGTGATTAGGCCTATTTCCTCCCTACTAATTTTTAAAATCAAATCCATCACTAAATGGGGCGTAGAAAAATAATAGCCTATATCTAACCCGAACTCTGAATAGATTTGGTCTGTGTTCTTACAGACTATATCCAACAGAGTTAAAACGTCACTGGCCAAGTACAGTCTACAATAATCCAACCCATTTTTACAATCCCCCTTAGCCCACACATTCTTGGCAAACTCATACTCCTCGGCTGTGCATTCACTGTTGGTCAGTGAATTGTAAAAAGCTTCAATTGGAGGTAGTTTCACCTCGCTTAAGCGAGCGCTAGAACAGTAATAATCATATGCGTATACACCTTTGCTGGTTAATAAGTCATACATTTCACTGAAGGAAAGTGCTGTTTAAGCAAGGGAAAGCTATCAAAATTGTCGCTTTTCTGCACTTGAATCAATTGAATCAATGCCTTGGGAAAAACTAAAAGTATCTAAAAACCTGATTTTATTCCAGCACGTATGTCCATTATCCACTACCTGCCATTTCAGTTCGAGAAGCAACAACTTCTCGGCCGATTTGGGAATAATGTTATAGGTAAATGAATTATTTACCCATGGACTGTCTACTCCCCCACCCTCCCTGTGCATACGTGCCAGTGCCGGTAAAATAAATTTTAAGTCGTAATTAGAGTTGTGGATAAAAACAGGGATAAAAAACTGTTGGCTAACATTTAAATTACACGATTGATGCGCTACCCCCTAAAATTACTACCCCCAGATGATATTTCCTGCCACAAGTGATCATGGTCTCTGACTTTCCCCCTCCCCCCTCTTTTCCCTTTAGTCCTCTTATCCTCCTCTACAAACTCCCCCTTACAAACCCAACATATTTTTTGATTTTTAATCGCGAGACGATCCTCTGCAGACAACACCATAGGATAATGCGTATTTCTCAAACGAGAAATAGCACCATTAGCCGTGCCAATTAGTTTAGTCAGTGCCTTGACCATGCACTCGTTCTCATCCAATGTCTCAACTATTTCTAACAACCGCGTGGTGTTAGAACTGTCTCTTTGCGCATGAGCATAGGACACTGCAATGGCCTGGTGTTCTTTGATTCGGTTTGGATATTGGGGATCGTTCACCTCCACCAGCTTAGCTTCACAGTCTAAAGATATTTTGTTGCATTGGAGGAGGGTGTTTTGGAAATTTTTAAAGCGTAGAATGGCCCTATCCCCTGAAACCGTTTCCACTGTCTGATATCCATGCCGTCTACACTGCCTCATATGATTTTGCAACTTTAATTCACTCCAAAATCTAGAGAGGCATGTTGGACAGTAGAAACGTACCCCCCATCGCTTTTTACCCTCCCCCAGAACTCTACTTGTGTCGGTAATAGGGTTAAAATGGCCAATTGAATTGGTAGGGTCACTAGGTGGTGTGTACAACAACCAAACCCAGTGTCTGACCAAATCAATTGACGGGCCCCTTACTGGTAAAACCACCCCTTTCTTTTTACAACGAACCCCATCTTCAAATTCAGTTTCATACTGAACCACAGTAACGCCGATATTTAAATGGGCATTAGCCCTTTCAAAAATGTCAATAGATCGTAGCGTTACTGGGTATTTTCCTTCTAAACAAGAGAAATCTACAATTGGGAAATTTGACCCTTCCTTCCCATGTACAGCCCAGTGATCTAAATTCGTTTTGGTGGCTTCATCTTTCAATGGTCGGAAAGTTGACATGAGGAAAGCATACCTGAAACATTTTAGACCTGTTTCAAAACAAATCCGCTGGACACCTTTACAACCTTCTAGATCTGGATTATATTTTAAAACTGTACCCGTGTCCCTATGCCCCCCTCTTAAAATAAAATCTTTCTTAAATTTACAAATATTTACACTTAAATTTTCAATAAATAAAGCTACAGACCCGCTCCCATTTTCGTTATAGTTCTCGAGATGCGCTATAATTTGTCCTACCCACTCGGAAAAAACTCCCTCAAAATTTTCTAAATTCGGATAAATTACGCGCATCTCGGAATGTATATAATGATAATAAACTTCACTTTTCCCCTCATTTAAATAAAAAACCTTTAAAACAATAGAAACCTTAATTGAATCCCTACCTCCCCACAACTGAATTTGGTTCTCCAGTAGTGCACGAATTTTATCTACATATACATGCAAAATTTCTACAGGATCAAACACAAAATTTCCCCCCATAAGTGAATTAAAGGGATCCCCAAAGGTTGCAGTGAAAAAAACTATATTATTTAAAATTGTATTGGATAATTGAAAGTCTGGAAAAGTCGTATCCCCCTCTTGTATATTACCCCCTCCCCCAAGTTGTTCAACAATATTTGGGCTATGCTCCACTTCAGTTGTTTGAAGTGGAAGTAGGTAATCAGGGGGAGGAGGGTTCCCTGTAAAATCCTCTAAAATTTGTAGGGTATTTGGACTTAGCACTGGCAAGTCCGCCTCTGAACTAGGAACATTACCTTGCTCAACTGTGCTAGGTTCTACATTGAAATAATTACTTAGAAAATTATTAAAAGGTATTTCATCAGAGTTAATGATACCATGCCAGTCATTGATAGTTTATGTTTCATTGTCCTGAATGTCATGAAACTCCATTGCCCCTTCAATGAGTTCTTCCTCTCCTTCACTCGATGACGATAGTGAGTAAGGGACCAATGCTCCAACCTATAAATGAAAAATAGCTTATTTTCAAAGTGTTCAAATCATCCCTACTGTTTTTAAAATTTGGATTATTATTTAAAGTCAACGCTTAGTAGTAGCATTTGGTTAATTCAACTGAAAGCAGTCAATTTCCAACTTAATATATTTACAATCTAAAACATCGCTTTACATAGAAGGCGGGAATTTGTTCAAAAATAGTTTATTTCAAAGTGTTCAAATCAGCATTTTTTTTTGCGGCGCTTTTCGTGCCTGCAGCGCATCCTACGGCGCTTCTCTGGCCCGCGGCGCATCACGCAGCATTTCTCGGGCCCGCGGCACATCCCGAAGTGCTTCCCGCGGTGCTTCCCACAGCGCTTCCCGACCCCCCTTTACATAATGCCCGTCAAAAGTTGAAATATTCGCTTAGACTGCATAAGTCACTATTTCTTTCTAATTCCATACAGATTCAGTGAACTCATGAGTTTAATTATTGTAACCTGTCGCGCGCGAGTGTTCCGATTTCCAAGATTGAACTTCAGACGAGGAAATTGTCGGGAACCGTTAACTTGGTTTCCCCTCACTCAAATCTTGGCACGATAGAAAGCTATTTGGAAACATTCAGTGCAAATTAGAACGCTGCTATGTGACAGATGGATAAAATTGAATAATCTCTCTCTTAAAACTATGTGAAAAATAGCATTCACAGAGTTTCAAAGGTACCTAACAATATTCGATTATGAGATAGCGGCGAAGAGATAGGGGGAATGCATAGAAAATAGTAAAGATTAGAAAAAAGTGCAGTTTGACAAGCAAAAAAATTATATTTAGGTATCTCTGAGTGGATGGAACAGTGAAATTTAAAATGGGATGTTGGGGGGGGGATTATAGTGAAAATAACATTTTAATGTCTTCGACAAGCTTGTATTAGGTTGAAAAATCGGTTTGTTTAGATATTTCTTGGTCCTGAATAATAGAAAAAAGTGAAAAGACAAAAGTAAAGAGTAAAAGGGTCTCTAACAGCTAAAAAATAGCTTATTTGATTGAAAAAAATACTCACGTCTTCAAATTGATCAACCACTTGACTGGAAGCTGGAGGCTTGGCCATTACATGATAGGGAGCCATTGGTTGGTCTATGACTTGCCTGAAGGAGCCAACCCTTCTATCTTGCATGGAAGGCTCAGGACTTGACGGAGACAGTTGAGGAGAGTGCACTGACACTTGATGGGGAGCTGATAGCTCAGATATTGCGTGAGAAAGAGCCGATGTTTGGCCTACGGCTTGTCTTGAAGGCCCAGGCATTGTATCTTGTCCTGAAAGCCCTGCTGTATGACTAGGGTTCAAATAGATCATATCATGTTCATCACTATCTTTCGCAGCCGGGCTAGCGATATACCGGGCTCGTGCAGCCGAGGCTGCAACTTGACGAGGCAGCATTGAGACTCGATTAAGAGGGGCTTGCTCAGATGGCTGCATTGGGTCAGGCAGCGTGGAGCTGGGGGGTTTCGGCCGATGAGCATATTGTATAACTGATGCTCTTACAGGGGCTGCCTCACCCTCTCTTGCTTTCTTACTAGGAGGTGGGGCACATTCTTCATAATTTGCCTTAAATGAGAGAAAAAAGTTAGTATGATAAATAATTTCCCCCTTTTTACAGAAAGAAAGTTAGTATCATCATCCATATAATTTTGACAGAAAAGCATTTATCTCAAAGAAGCCCCCTCCTCCACCCTTTTTCTGCAAAGAAAAAAGTAAAATTTACGAGAATATGCTATGCATGGAAATCATATTGTGAGAAAACTTGTGAGAAAAATAAACCTTGACAAACAGTAGTCTATAGCCTTAGGATAGAAATCAATGTTTCTATTTTTACCTTTCAGAAATTTTTTTAAAATGTTCCCGTCTGTAGACTTTAAAATAGATAAATGATTGTTAACCCAGCAGCAGCTTATAGGCCTAAATTACAATCTAGGATGTAAATTTTGCAGACAAAATAAGGCTATCTTTTTTTCTTAGAAATCCCGGGCCCTTTACTTTTCATGTGAAGTTTTCGCTTTACATTGATGGCGATAGAATAGAGGCATGGCCCCCTCCCCCTTTCGCCAATGTCCTAAATATAATGTTAGACCTTAATTTTAAAATAACTAGATTTCACCGGTTTCCGAATAGAGATTGTATAGGCCTGCGCTTAATAAATTGCAATTGTCTGCATGAAACCGTTTTAATTTGACAGGAGAAAAACATCCCATTTTGATCTGAGAAGCCTTTTACAGGAAGTGCTTTAAAAAAGGGTCAGAGCTAATTTTAGGCCTCGCGCTGGAGCCTTGTGTCAAAACCAGAGCGGTTAATAGCAACAGTGACGAATGTCTCAGCTAGAGAAAAGATTACAATAGAAAAAAGCTAAATTTATCGAAGATAATTATTTCTTTTGGCGAGAATTTCGGTTGTAAAACAATGGGGGATGGGGTTAGGTTTTGAGGGTAAAAGAATATATTTTATGTTTTCTATCGAGTATAAAGATTGTATAGTGATGTTTGTATTGTATGGTGGGGGGTGGGGGGGATTTACCTGAATATACTGGAGGGTGACCAAGGAAAATAATTTTATTTTGAAAATAAAAAATGTACTTACATTGCAAATTGAAGTTGGCATGGCTTCTAATTCATCAAATTTATCCATTGTTGTTTGAACTATGTCAAAATATTTTCTGATAATTTAATCACATTGCATACCCGTTATATACGAAATCTCAAGGTCGAATTGTTATGTAAACAAGCCCTCTGATTGGCTGAGAAGGAAACACGTGATCTAACTGTTTCCTGGAAACTCATAACATTTGCCTCGAGCATACAACAACAAAATACTATTTCTGGATCATAACATTCTCCCCTAGCGGGCACTTGGCCAAAAACAACAAATACTCTTTCCTAGATCATAACATTCTCCCCTAGCGGGCACTTGGCCAAAAACAACAAATACTCTTTCCTGACATCATAACATTCTTCCCTAGCCGGCAATTGGCCAAAACACCCCTGGAAAAAGAGGTCATTGACCCCATTAACCACGTGTTCTCTCTAGGGACTCTATGCCCATATTTTGTGCCCCCCCTGGAGTTATACGGTCATCTCTACTAATGGATAGTAGGTAAAACTTTAGAATGAAAAACATAATTATGCATTTTAGATCTTTTATACTTGAAAACCTTGAATTACGTAAAATGGCAGCTGAAACTGCTTTCCCTCTCTTAATCATCCCTTTTACATGGTCTTTTCATCCTCCTTTTGCTGAAAGTGTTACTCCCAAATATTTAAAATTTTCGCTCTCTTTTACTTTTTCACCTTTATAATAAAATTCTACTTTATGATCATCATTATTCACACGAATTCCTCTGAAAACCACAATCTCAGTCTTTTTGATATTCAACACTAGTTTCTTTCTATCTAAATTTTCTTCTAATATACTCAATAAGATTTGGAGCTCCTCTGGCGACTTGCGTATCAACACCGCATCATTAGCAAAAAGCAACAGAGATAATGTCAGGTTCCCAAGTGACACCGTAGTGGCCCATACCTTTTTAAAATGGTCAACAATATTATTTATATACAACTTGAACAACCTAGGTGAAACACTACTACCCTGTTTTACTCCTTTTCAAACAGTTCGTGGTAACGATCTGTAAGTAAGGAGCAACCCGGCTCAATAGTAACCGAAACTCTATAAAACGGAATTTTGATACCAATAGATACATCAGAAGAATCATATTTTTATGCTGGTTTCAAATATATAAGTTTCATCAAGGTTAGTCTTACCCATCAAAGGCTACGCGCCTGAAAAATTATTTTCAAAAAAGGGGGAAACAACCCCTAAATGTCATAGAACTCTAATGAAAATCGCACCATCAGATTCAGCGTATCAGAGAACCCTACTATAGAAGTTTCAAGCTCCTATTTCCAAAAATGTGGAATTTTGCATTTTTTACCAGAAGAAAGATCACGGATGAGTGTTTATTTACTTATTTTTTTTTTTTTTCCCAGGGGTGATCGTATCGATCCTTTAGTCCTAGAATATCGCCAGAGAGCTCATTTGAACGGAAATTAGAAGTGCTAGTGCCCTTTTTAAGTGACCAAAAAAATTGGAGGGCAACTTGGCCCCCTCCCACGCTCATTTTTTTCCCCCCAATCAAAATTTTGAGATAGCCATTTTGTTCAGCATAGTCGAAAACCTAATTAATATGTCTTTGAGGATGACTTAATCCCCCACAGTTCCGGGGGGAAGGGCTGCAAGTTATAAACTTTGCCCATTTTTTGCATATAGTATTGGTTATTGGGAAATATTAAATAAAAAAAACAAGTTTTTAAACTGAAAGTAAGGAGCGACATTAAAACTTAAAACGAACAGAAATTATTCCGTATATGAAAGGGGCTGTCCCCTCCTCAACGCCTCGCTCTTTACGCTAAAGTGTTTTATTATTTTAAAAATAAAGTCGTGAGATAGAGTCAAACTTTAGCGTAAAGAACGAGGCGTTGAGGAGGGGACAGCCCCTTTCATATACGGAATAATTTCTGTTTGTTTTAAGTTTTAATGTCGCTCCTTACTTTCAGTTTAAAAAACTTTTTTTTATTTAATTTCTGATCGTTTTTTAGTTAATGCAGCTTTCATTTTGGCTCACCGTCAATGAATAAGTAAACAAAATTTGCATAAAAATTTTACTTTTCTTTTGCTAAATGGCTGTCTCTAAATTTGGTTCTGACGTGATTTACAAATTAACTTACGTAACGAACTTCTATATTCGTATATTTTTCTTCTGGCAAAAAATACAAAGTTGCAGATTTTTGCAGATATGAGCTTGAAACCTATTTAATAGGGTTTTCTGATACGCTGAATCTGACGGTGTGATTTTCATTAAAATTCTTTCACTTGTAGGGGATGTTTCACCCCTCTTTAAAAAATCAGGTAAATTTTCTCAGGCTCGTAGCCTTTGATGAGTAATACTAAACTTAATAAAATTTATTTTTTTTAGAATCAGCATTATAAGCCCATTTTTTTATACATTTATTGACATCAAAATGCCGTTTTTAAAAGTTTCGATTACTATTGAACCGTATCTCTTGTTTTTTTTTATTACGTATATGTTATTACGTATATGAGGGGGTTCTCCCCTTAGTCAATCCATCGCTATTTACGTTAAAAGTTATAAGTTCACTCTTTACGTTAAAAGTTATAAGTTCACTCTTTACGTTAAAAGTTAAAAATAGATTTAATTCACAAACCCCTGAATCTCAAAGGCCGTTTAATTAGAATAGATAGCTCTTTTGAAAGCCCTAAAAAAAATCTGTAGCGTAAAGAGCGAGGTATTGACTTGGAGGAGAACTCCCTCATATACGTAATAATTTCTGTTCGTTTTAAGCTCTAATGTTGCTTCTTACTTTCAGTTGAAAAAACTTGTTTTTTTTTTAAATTTAGTTTCTGATCGTTTATAAATAATGCTTGGAAATCCGGCGCCCCCTTCATAGAAATATCCCTTACCCCAAAGAAACATCTTCCACGGAAAGATTATCCCGAGTAACCCCCTCCTCCAGCCCCCCCCCCACCAGAAAAAAATCCTTCCTGAAAATGTCTGTATACTTCCCAATAACCAATATAATATGTAAGCAATGGGCGAAGTTCATAACTTGCAGCCCTTCCCCCGGGAACTGTGGGGGATTAAGTCATCCTAAAAGAAATATTTATTAGAATTTCGACTATGCTGAACAAAATGGTTATCTAAAAAATTTAATTGGGTGACTTTGAGAAAAAAATGAGCGTGGGAGGGGGCCTAGTTGCCCTCCATTTTTTTGGTCACTTAAAAAGGGCACTAGAACTTTTATTTTCCGTTCCAATGAGCCCTCCTACGATATTCTAGGACCACTGGGTCAATACAATTACCCCTGGGGAAAAGAAAAAAACAAAAAAAAACAAGAAACAAATAAACACGCATCCATGATCTTTCTTCTGGCAAAAAATGGAAAATTCCACATTTTTGTAGATAGGAGCTTGAAACCTCTACAGTAGGGTTCTCTGATACGCTGAATATGATGGTGTGATTTTCATTAAGGTTTTATAACTTTTAGGGGGTCATTCCCCCTTTTTTTGAAAATCAGCCAAATTTTCTCAGGCGCGTAATTTTTGATGGGTAAGATTAAACTTGATGAAACTTATATATTTGAAATCAGAATTAAAATTTGATTCTTTTGATGAATCTATTGGTATCAAAATTCCGTTTTTTAGAGTTTCAGTTACCATTGAACCGTGTCGCTCCTTACTTACAGTTCGTTACCGCGAACTGTTTGATACAGGTGTTTTCAGGAGGAATTTTTTTCTAGTTGGGGATCGGGGTCGGAGTAGGGTTTACGGGGGAGGATCTTTCCATGGAGGATATTTCCTTGGGGGAAGGAACATTTCCATGAAGGGGGCGCCAGATTTCCCAGCATTATTTAAAAAAACGATCAGAAATTAAATAAAAAAAAACAATTTATTTTGAACTGAAAATAACGAGCAACATTAAAACTTAAAACAAACAGAAATTATTACGTATATGAGAGGGCCCCCCCCTACTCAATACCTCGCTCTTTACGCTAAAGTTGTTTAGTACTTTCAAAAGAGCTATCTATTCTAATTAACCGGCCTTTGTGATTCAGGGGCTTGTGATTCGAACAAAATTCGAACTTTAGCGTAAAGAGCGAGGTATTGACTAGGGAGCGAACTCCCTAATATACGTACTAAAAACATACGAATATAGAAATTCGTTACGTAAGTTAATTCGTAAGTTACGTCAGAACAAAATTTCGAGAAAGCCAATTAGCCAAAAAAAGGAAAATTAAATGAGAATTCCGTTTTAAATATTCATGTACGCTGCATTAATTCAAAAACCTTCAGAAATTAACTTGAAAAAACAAGTTTTTTTAACTGAAAGTAAGGAGCGACATTAAAACTTAAAACGAACAGAAATTATTCAGTATATGAAAGGGGCTGTCCCCTCCTCAACGCCTCGCTCTTTACGCTAAAGTTTGACTCTGTCTGACAACTTTATCTTTTAAAACAATAAAAAACTTTAGCATAAAGAGTGAGGCGTTGAGGTTGGTACAGCCTCTTTCATGCACGGAATAATTTCTGTTCGTTTTAAGTTTTAATGTCGCTCCTTACTTTCAGTTAAAAAAACTTGTTTTTTTGGTTAATCTAATTTTAAACGGCGACAATAATCCATTCCCTAAAACTTTAACTATACCAAATGTCTTTCTATACATATCAGCTAATATTCTAACGAAAAGTCTTTGTAAGCCTACCTTTAACAGTTCTAAGCACAGGAGAATCCTATCAATACTGTTGAAGGCCTTTTCTAAATCTAAAAATGCAACGTACAACCTATTCTTCCCTTTTGCATATTTCTCTACAAGCGCCTGTAGGACTAAAATCCTATCAATAGCATTATATTCATCTCAAAACCCTACCTTCTCCTCCTTCAAAATCCTATATTTTTCTAACCAATGAGCTAATCTAGCATCTAGTATTCTTTCTAATATTTTGCTAAGACTAGGTACTAAAGATATCGGTCGATAATTACTGTGATCCACTGGGTCTCCTTTTTTGAATAGCAGCAAAATCAAGCATGTTTTCCACGGCGAGGGCCATTTTCCAGAAGCCAGAACAGAGTTGAAGATAGCCAAGAAGATGGGCATAAATAGAAATAAGAATTGTTTCAAGATCTTTGTTGGGACTCCATCGCTACCAGGTGCTGATCCACCTTCCATGGCGCTTATGCATTCTTCGATTTCTTCTTTCGATGCGGGTTTTATGAGATCATAACCGTGTTATTTCAGTGGGAGGATGATCTTCTTCTCTGTATTCGATAATTCGTTGTTGAACCAGCAGTCAAACGAATAGTCTTCCTGAACCGCGTCGTTGTAGTATGTCGGCCATGTTTTCCGGTCAGGTTCTTTTGGCTTGGCTAGGGAGGCCTCTTTTCTTTTTATCTTTCTCCAGAAAGACTTCATATAGCTCTTTTCATAAAACTGGATCAGTTCCTCCTTACCTTTTTGAATAGCCAGTCTCTTCTTCTGTTTTAAAAGGCGTATATACTCCCGGCGAACATTTTTAAACCTTGTTACTAGTCTAAGTCTATTTTCCTCTTCCCTCAAAATCTCCAATTCTTTAATCAATTCTAACTTATTTATTCTACATTCTCCGTCAAAAATTCTATTTCCTTACAACCTCCTTTATTTCCTAGAACTGGGCCTGCCATTAATGTAAAATCTCCATGAACTCTTCCATCAATCTATATTGTTTATTTATCTGCTTTAAATCACTTAGCCTTATAGCTACATCATCCTCTGAAAACGCTTCACTTAATTTAACTTTTTTCCTCTGTAGACCATTCCCTTGGCATCTGACGTTTAACATTTTTATTATAAATACGATTTTCCCTTGAAATATCCCTCCTATGGGGACACTCCTTGTTCTAATTTCTAAAAATGCCGGTAGATGGTCCGATCCTACTAGCTTAAGCACATCCACATTAAAGTAATTCGGATCCCAGCGAATATCCACCAAAACATTATCAATTAAACTTGCTTCAGCCCCAGATATGCAGGTGAACTCACCCCGATTGTTATCCTTTCCAAATCTTCCATTTCCAATCATCAAACCCGATTCTGCGCATAGTGTTGTCAGTGACGGCTGGGACTGCTGACGGAATACCTGGAATTAACACATCTTTTAATTCAACTTCATCACTAGTATAAGCATTAAAATCACCCATTAATAACAGTCTATCATTTTCAAACTGAGCTCTTTTTTCTTCTATTTGTTTTGCCAACAAATTCCACGTATCTTCATTTCGGTACGAGCTATTTTGAGGCGGATTATAATTCGATCCTATTACAACATTCTAATGTAATCCAAATAACAATTTCTGATTAAATTTTCACCTTTGTATAACTTTTGAAAGACTCATCTTTTATCAACACTTCAAGGCCTCCAAAATAACGATTGTTCAAAGCTAACTCTCGCAATACACTTTCCGCATTAAAACCTCTTACTTTTGGAGTTTCACTAGGGCAATGCCAGGTTTCTATTAATGCTACAAAGTCAAAATTTGACATCTCACTTTCCACAGAACTTAACTTATCTTTTATACCCTGTACATTCCAAGATACAAACTTCAGGGTTTGTGTATGGCCTTGCCGATCCTATTGGGCTTCGTAATCACTCCGGGGGAAAGCTAACCGGTAATATTCGTCGCTCCTAGGCCTATTAAGACCCCTGTACTGCCAAGGCTGATTTATCTGTAGCTGCCTGAACGGGCGTGTGTTTTGTCTGTAAATTGATGGTCAATTCCTTCCAGTAAACCGGCTTGTCAATGGCTCGTCATTTCTTTGCCGTACATTTCTAGCAATGCGACTGTAAGTATTATCAACAGGGCTAATTTCGCTGCTTTTACGACCTTTCCCTGTTCCTACTGCTTTCGGAAAGTTGCTGTTTCTTTCAACTATCGTTTTCGTGTCCCTTTCATTACCAGAAAAGTCCGACTGATCTGAAGGGCAATTCTGGACTGAGCTCTAGTTATTTTCATTCACATTAGTGGCATTTATGCCCCTGATCTCTGAGTTACTTTGCGCTGGATTAGGGGGCCTAATTGGGTGGCTTACAGTCATTTCTTTTAGTTTTTGACATTCACGGTCGTATGTGTACTTTTTACATTCAATGATAAGCCTATCGCCTTTGAGCTCCGCATTTTGACCTTTTACAAGGGCTTGGGACTGCACTGGCTTTAAATTTTGTCTAGCCTCGCGTTGATATGTCGTTTAGTCCGGAGCAACCCCTACGCCGTTCTGTTTCAATACAAAACGTTTCCTGACAACTGCATTTCGGATTTCCAAGTCGTGCCACTTTACTATTACAGGGCCTGATTTCAGGCGCAAAGCACCGTTTATGTCCCTCCGAGAAAGCTGTAGGTTCGGGTAGCACCAGCTAAGAAACTTGCAAAGCTTATCCTTCAAACTCGATTGGGACGGACCAGTCACAGGGAAGTTGTAAAACACGAGGTTATAACGCTTTATTTCTGCCTCCAATGAGTGTAGACTCCCTGAGTTTGTTCCTCATTTCCGCTAGATCGCTTGAAATTTCTGATTTTATTGTATCTACTTGTTTACTAAAACTATTCATTTGTAACTCTGTACCGGATAAGCTGATTGAGAGCTCTGGGATCAAATCCAGTCTGAAATTTATTTCACGCATAAACTTAGAAATAGCGTCGGGATCTGGTTCATCCGGAAGTTGAAGTGGCTGAATCTGGTTCCTCTCCATTTCTGCTTGCTTATTCAAGATATTCAGATTGCCTACCTTATTCTGTGCCAGCAATATTCTCAGGCAGTAAAGTTTATTCGTTGCGTCCCGCTTTAGCCCGGGACACAGCTTTTTAGCGCTCTCTTCCTCAGTTGTCCTCAGTTGCTTATCTCTGAAATTTTGTGCCATAGCAAATTGGTTATAGTTGGGCCACAATGTCTATTTTTTGGCCAAAAATGGCTGAACTCAAAACTTTTTTGGGGCCTGGTCGCTCTTTACGCTGAAATTTGGGTTTTTGTCCCAATTCCTTGAGAACGGCCTCTGAAACACAAGAGCTGTTTAATTAGAATAAGATTTTTTTTAAAGTTCCAAAAAACTTTAGCGTTAAGAGCAATAGATTTAGGAGGGGGTAACCACCTCATATGCGGAATAGTTTCTGTTCATTTTAAGGTTTAACGTTGCTCCTTACTTTCAAAAGATTTTTTTCGTTTTTTTATGATTTTTTAATTTTTTCTTCATTTATAGTTTTTAATTGATATTGTTTTGGTCCTATTCAGGCCTAAAGTTTAGATTTCCAGTAAAATAGGAAAACAGTTGCGCCGTTCTGCGAAACCATTCCTTTTGTTACTTAAGAAAAACACAGCCTTGAATTTCCTTTCTTAAAATGACTGTTCAATACCCAAATTTTCAAAGATCTCAAAAAAGCTTCTTAAAATCAGCCTGGGTGGTAGGGTCTATTTTAATGTCTCTTCATTCAATCAATTAATTTAGATTAAATGTTAATAATGGCTGTTCCAGAAAATGCTTTTACCATTTAAGTGAGTATTCGATTCATATGGTTATCCAACAGTTCGTGGTAACGAACTGTAAGTAAGGAGCGACCCGGCTCAATGGTAACCGAAACTCTAAAAAACGGGATTTTGATACCAATAGATACATCAAAAGAATCAAATTTTAATTCTGATTTCAAATATATAAGTTTCATTAAGTTTAATCTTACCCATCAAAAGTTACGTGCCTGGGAAAATTTGGCTGATTTTCGAAAAAGGGGGAAAAACCCCCTAAAAGTTATAGAACCTTAATGAAAATCACACCATCATATTCAGCGAATCAGAGAACCCTACTGTAGAGGTTTCAAGCTCCTATCTACAAAAATGTGGAATTTTCCATTTTTTGCCAGAAGAAAGATCACGGATGCGTGTTTATTTGTTTGTTTGTTTGTTTTTTTTTCCCCAGGGGTGATCGTATCGACCCAGTGGTCCTAGAATATCATGGGAGGGCTCATTGGAACGGAAATTGAAAGTTCTAGTGCCCTTTTTAAGTGACCAAAAAAAATGGAGGGCAACTAGGCCCCCTCCCACGCTCATTTATTTCCCAAAGTCACCCGATCAAAATTTTGAGATAGCCATTTTGTACAGCATGGTCGACAATATGATAAAAATGTCTTTTAGGATGAAATGATCCCCCAAAGTCCCCAGGGGGAGGGCTGAAAGTTATGAACTTCACTCAATGTTAACATATAGTATTGGTTAATGAGAAGTATACAGACCTTTTCAGAGGAGATTTTTTCTGGTAGGTGGGGGAAGGGGAGGGTCGGGGGCTATATGGGAGGATCTTTCCATGAAGGAAGTTTTCATGGGGGAAGGGACATTGCTATGAAGGGGGCGGCGGATTTCCCAGCATTATTAAAGAAAAAGATCAGAAATTAAATAAAAAAAAACAAGTTTTTCAACTGATCAACTGATTGTGATTAAGAGGTCATTTTTAAAGAACTGGAAAAAAAATTCGAACTATAGCTTAAAGAGCAGGGTATTGACTAGGGGGCGAACCCCCTAATATACGTGTTAAAAATTTATGAGTATAGAAGTTCGTTACGTAAGTTAATTCTTAGTTACGTATATTTATTACTAATAAAAACGTTCGTAAATAAAATTAAACAAGTTTCGAGAAAGCCATTTAACCAAATATAATATGCAAATTGTGTTTTAATTATTCATGTACGGTGAGCCAAAATCAAAACCTGCATTAATTCAAAAACGTTCAAAAATTAAATAAGAAAACAGGTTTTTTAACTGAAAGTAAGGAACGACGTTAAAACTTAAAACGAACAGAAATTATTCCGTATATGAAGGGGGCTGTCCCCTCCTCCACGCCTCGCTCTTTACGCTAAAGTTTGACTTTCTCACAACTCTATTTTTTTAAACAATAAAAAAAACTTTAGCGTAAAGAGCGAGGCGTTGAGGAGGGGACAGCCCCCTTCATATACGGAATAATTTCTGTTCGTTTTAAGTTTTAACGTCGTTCCTTACTTTCAGTTAAAAAAACTTGTTTTTTTTTTTTATTTAATCTGTACAGAGGCCAGCATAGGGCGTAACCTCCTTTTTATATCGAAATTCGTCCAATAAAACACATTCATTCATTCATTTAACCATAGAAAAATAGGGGAATAATAGGTAGAAAATTTGTTCTTTTATATTTAATCTCCTCGTGGTATAAAGCTTTATTTTGCATTTGGTTTGGGGAGAAAACTCCTTGATTGATGCAGCTCAAGGAAAACAAAACAACAACAAGAAAAGTAACAACAACAAGAAACACAACAACAACAACAAACCGCTTAACGTGTTACTGACCGTTTATTTTGCACTGAATCGAAACACACTCGTATAAACGTTTATTCATCATAAAGCTTCTTTAATTTTTTTTTTGGGTGGGGGGGGTTGTTTATTAGGTGTATTTAGCGAACATTTTGCAATTTCTAAAGCTAACTTTTTTATGACTCTATAATTATTCATTGTATATTTAAATTATGTGTGCATTACACTACATTTGTGTCTACTTGCACCTAGCTTTATAAATGGTTCCATTGTAACTGAACCCCCCGTGTAACTGAACCCCAAGCAACTGAACCCCTGTAACTGAAACCCCATGTAACTGAACCCCCATATAACTGAACCCCCGTGCAACTGAACCCCCGTGTAACCGAACCCCCGTGCAACTGAACTCTCGTGCAACTCACCCCCCGTGCAACTCAACCCCATTTAACAAAAACTCCGTGTAACTGAACCCCCATGTAACTGAACCCCCATGTAACTGAACCCCTGTGCAACTGAACCCTCGTATAACCGAACCCCCGTGAAACTGAACCCCTGTGCAACTGAACCCCCGTGCAACTGAGTCCTCGTACTACTGAACCCTCATGCAACTGAACCCCCTTTAACTGAACCCTCCTGCAACTCAACCCCCGTGGAACTCAACCCCCGTGCAACTCAATCACATTTAACTAAACCCCCGTGTAACTGAGCCCCCGTGTAAATGTAACTGTGCGTAACCATGTAACCATGTAACTGTGTGTTAACAGAACACAACTGATGAGCGAAAAGTGATGAAAGAGAGGGGTAATACCGAAATCTCAGCTACCATTCTTGGGAGACATCTGACAGTTTATAAGTGACCATGGAATTCCTGTGTTGTTTTAAAGTCACTTTTCTGTGAATAAGCAGCGTGGCGGCAGAGTGCACCAGGCGACGATAAATCACATCACTCCAGTTTTTGTCAGGAAAAAATTACTCAGTGATAATTTATTGGTCCCGCTAGCATTATGCACTTCTAGGTCCGGGCCTAGGGACCTAGTGGTAAATCCAGGCCTGAGCGTGCACATCTTTCCTTTTGGTGAATCGACTTTCCCTTTAAGCGCTCTCTGAAAGTTCCAACTTAATACATAAATCCCTTTTTGAGATATGCCATTTTGAAAATCTGCATGCACACAGTGTCTTCTGATTTAGTTCAAGTTCCACCTCAAATACCTCATTCTGTCAAATTTTCAACTTGATATGCGTAGCCTTAATAGTGCTAGTTTAATAGTAGCAGAGGTCGTAGTAGGAGCAGTAGAAGTAATAATAGTGTTGAATTAGTAGTAGTAGTAGCAGTATTAATAGCAGTAGTAGCAGGTAGATGCCCCAGAAGTTTCATCTTGATACGCTAAGCTGTTCCAAAAAAAAATTGCTGATACACCTGTATCAGCAATCTGTATGTTATTGCAAGTTACTAATTGTTAAAATTTAAGGTTTTTATAGAAGGGATGATCGTAAAAACTTTGAAGAAGGCTCATTCGATTGGAAATTGAAAGTTCAAGTTCAATTTCGAAGAATCAAAGGTAATCACAGGGCAATCAGTCTTTCTCTCTTAACCGACATCCCCCCCACCAAGTATATCCGATGAAAATAAAAATAAACATTTTGTTTAAAATAGTCTGAAGATTAAATAGCCATGCCTTTGGGGTTAACAACCCCACCAGCTGCATCTGGGGCAAGGGCTGTAAGTTAAGCTAGTTGCTCATTGCTAACACATAAGGTTTTTGTAGAAAAAATTTTGTATGAACTTTTTTTTTTGGGGGGGGGGGGCTCATTCGGTTGGAAATCAAAATTTCCAGTGCACTTTTTCAGAGTTAAAAATGATCGGAGGGCTTCCACCCAAATACATCCGATCTAAATTTTGGGATGGCCATTTTATTTAAAACAGCTTAAAGGTTAAATAACTATACCATAGTTAAATAACTATGGTTCATAACCCTATTGTGTTTTACCCAATGTAAGTACGGTGGTTGAGTTGCACGAGGGTTTAGTAGCACGAGGATTCAGTTGCACGGGGGTTCGGTTGCACGGGGTTCAGTTGAACGGGGGTTTGGTTATACGGGGGTTCAGTTGCACGGGGGTTCAGTTACATGGGGGTTCAGTTACACAGGGTTTAGTGAAATGGGTCGAGTCGCACGGGGGTTGAGTTGCACGAGGGTTCAGTTAAAAAGAGTTCAGTTGCATGAGGGTTCAGTAGCACGAGGGTTCAGTTGCACGGGGGTTCAGTTGCACGGGGGCTCGGTTATACGGGAGTTCAGTTGCACGGGGGTTCAGTTATATGGGGGTTCAGTTATATGGGGGTTCAGTTACACGTCGGTTTAGTTAAATGGGGTAGAGTTGCATGGGGGTTGAGTTGCACGAGGGTTCAGTTAAGGGGGGTTCAGTTGAATGAGGGTTCAGTAGTGCCAGGGTTCAGTTGCACGGGGGTTCGGTTATACGGGGGATCAGTTGCACGTTGGTTCGGTTTTACGGGGGTTCATTTACACAGTGGTTCAGTTACACGGGGGTTCAGTTACAGGGGTGCAGTTGCTTTGGGTTCAGTTACACGGGGGTTCAGTTACACGCACACCTTTATAAATATAGAAATATGTTGGTGCACCAATCATTTATAAATTGTTAGCCATTATCAAATAGTTCTTTGTAACTTTCTAAGAATTTATTTTAAGAATTGTAGTTTTTCTGAGAAAAAAAGTTTATTGAAATTTAGCCTGCTTGTTTTTTGCTGTTAGTGCTTTTTCCTAGGATTAAGTATATTAAAATCATGGCCCTAGAAAGTCAGACGAAGGCTCATTCTAAGAGAAATTGAGATTTATCGTGCTCTTTTTAGATAGCTTAACAGATTTTGCAACATTAAAGTGGCGTGTTTTGTGCTATAAATAAAAAATTTGGGCCAAACGATGCCAAAAAGTCACATTCAGTGAAAATTCAGAGTTTACCAATCGATTTCAACTTATCAAAAAATTCTATTCTAAGCTTTACAGTTTCAGAAGCAGCAATGCCAGGTGCGGGTGGCATTGTACGTTTTTCCTTAAAGACGTTTTTACTTAATTCATTCAAATAAATGTTTAATATAGGTGTTTACTTTAAAGCTTTGTTTACCTCAGTTAATTTATTAGAGGAAATTAAATAAAAAAACAATTTTTTTAACTGAAAGTGAGGAGTCACATTAAAACGTAAAACGAACAGTAATTATTCCGTATATGAATGGGGCTGTCCCCTCCTCAGTGCCTTGCTCTTTACGCTAAAGTTTTTAATTGTTTTAAAAAATAAAGCTTTGAGACAGATTCATACTTTAGCGTTAAGAGCGAGGCGTTGAGGAGGGACAAACCCCTTTCATATACGGAATAATTTCTGTTCGTTTTAAGTTTTAATGTCACTCCTTACTTTCAGTTTTAAAAACTTATCTTTTTATTTAATATCTGAACGTTTTTGAATTAATGCAGTTTTGATTTTGGCACACCGTACACGAATAATTAAAACGAAATTTGCACATTAATTTTACTTTTTTTTGGTTAAATGGCTTTCCCGAAATTTTGTTCTGACGTAACTTACGAATTAAATTACGGAACGACCTTCTATATTCGTATTTTTTTATTACGTATATTAAGGGGTTCACTCCCTAGTCAATACCTCGCTCTTAACGATACAGTTCAAATTTTGTTCCAATTTTTTAAGAATGACCCCTTAATCACAAAAGCCGCGAATTAGAATAAATAGCTTTGATGAAAGCACAAAAAAACTTCAACGTAAAGAGCGAGGTAATGACTAGGGGGCGAACCCAATCATATACATAATAATTTCTGTTCGTTTTAAATTTTGATGTTGCTCCTTACTTTCAGTTGAAAAAATTGTTTTTTTATTATTTATAATTTTATTTAATTTTATTATTTCCGTATAAGAAAGGGGCTCTCCCCTCCTCAACGCCTCGCTCTTTACACTAAAGGTTTTTATTGTTTTAAAAAATACGGTTGTGGGAAAGACTTAAACTTTAGCGTAAAGAGCGAGGTGTTGAGTAGGAGAGAGCCCCTTTCATATACGGAATAATTTCTGTTTGTTTTAAGTTGCAATGACACTCCTTGCTTTCAGTTAAAAAAAAAACTTATTTTTTTGATTTAATCAAACAGTTCGTGGTAATGAACTGTAAGTAAGGAGTGGCCCGGCTCAATGGTAACCGAAACTCTAAAAAACGGAATTTTGATAAAAATAGATACATCAAAAGAATCAAGTTTTAATTCTGATTTCAAATATATGAGTTTCATCAAGTTTAATCTTACCCATCAAAAGTTACGCACCTGAGAAAATTTGGCTGATTTTTGAAAAAAGGGGGGCCCCCTAAAAGTTATAGAACCTTAATGAAAATCACACCATCATATTCAGCGTATCAGAAAACCCTACTGTAGAGGTTCCAAGCTCCTATCTACAAAAATGTGGAATTTTCCATTTTTTGCCAGAAGAAAGATCACGGATGCGTGTTTATTTATTTATTTTTTTTTCTTTCTTTTTCCCAGGGGTGATTGCATCGACCCAGTGGTCCTAGGATATCGTGGGAGGGCTCATTGGAACAGAAATTAAAAGTTCCAGTGCACTTTATAAGTGACCAAAAAAATGGAGGGCAACTAGGCCCCCTCCCACGCTCATTTTTTTCTCAAAGTCACCCGATCAAAATTTTGAGATATCCTTTTTGTTCAGCATGGTCGAAAATTTAATAAATATGTCTTTTAGGATGACTTAATCCCCCACAGTTCCCAGGGGAAGGGCTGCAAGTTATAAACTTTGCCCATTGCATACACATTGTATTGGTTATTGGGAAGTATACAGACGTTTTCAGGAAGGTTTTTTTTCTGGTGGGGAAGGGCTGGAGGAGGGGGTTAATCAGGAGAATATTTCCGTGGAGGATTTTTTTTTGGGGGTAAGGGATATTTCTATGAAGGGGGCGCCGGATTTCCAAGCATTATTTAAAAAAACGATCAGAAATTAAATTAAAAAAAAAAACAAGTTTTTTCAGCTGAAAGTAAGAAGCAACATTAGAACTTAAAACGAACAGAAATTATAACGTATATGAGGAGGTTCTCCCCCAAGTCAATACCTCGCTCTTTACGCTACAGTTTTTTTTAGTGCTTTCAAAAGAGCTATCTATTCTAATTAAACGGCCTTTGTGATTCGGGGGTTTGTGAATTAAATTTTTTTAACTTTTAACGTAAAGGGCGTGGTATTGACTAAGGGGAGAACCCCCTCATATACGTAATAAGATATACGTAATAAAAAAAAAAACAATAAAAAAAAAACAAGCGATACGGCTCAATAGTAATCGAAACTTTTAAAAGCGGAATTTTGATGTCAATAAATGTATCAAAAGAATGGGCTTACAATGCTGATTCTAAATATATAAATTTTAGTATGTTTTAGTATTACTCATCAAAGGCTTCGAGCCTGAGAAAATTTACCTGATTTTGTAAAGAGGGGGGAAACATCCCCTACAAGTGAAAGAATTTTAATGAAAATCACACCGTCAGATTCAGCGTATCAGAAAACCCTATTACATAGGTTTCAAGCTCATATCTGCAAATATCTGCAACTTTGTATTTTTTGCCAGAAGAAAAATATACGAATATAGAAGTTCGTTACGTAAGTTAAATTGTAAATTACGTCAGAACCAAATTTAGAGACAGCCATTTAGCAAAAGAAAAGTAAAATTTTTATGTAAATTTTGTTTACTTATTCAATGACGGTGAGCCAAAATAAAAGCTGCATTAACTAAAAAACGATCAAAAATAAAAAAAACAAGTTTTTTAAACTGAAAGTAAGGAGCGACATTAAATCTTAAAACAAACAGAAATTATTCCGTATATGACAGGGGCTGTCCTCTCCTCAACGCCTTGCTCTTTACGCTAAAGTTTTTTATTGTTTTAAAAAATAAAGTTGTGAGACAGAGTCAAACTTTAGCGTAAAGAGCAAAGCGTTGAGGAGGGGACAGTCCCTTTCATATACGGAATAATTTCTGTTCGTTTTAAGTTTTAATGTCGCTCCTTACTTTCAGTTTAAAAAACTTGTTTTTTTTTATTTAATATTTCCGTATAAGAACCTTATTCGTTAACAATGGGCAGCCTATACGTTAACAATAGGCAGCTTGCATAACTGACAGTCCTCTTCCCGTGGCTTTGGGGAGGGGGTCAAACTTAGAAACATAGTTATTTGATATTTGGACTATTTTGAATAAATAGCTATCTCAAAATATTGATAGGAAAAATTTGGGAATAAGGGCTTGGGGACTTGATGCCCTTCGATGACTTTGGACTCTTAAAATATGAACTATAACTGTATAATCTAATCGAATAAAGGTTTCTATTGTTTTAAAAAATACAGTTGTGGGAAAGACTTAAACTTTAGCGAAAAGACCGAGGTATTGAGGAGGGGACCGCCCCTTTCATATACGGAATAATTTCTGTTTGTTTTACGTTTTAATGTCGCTCCTTACTTTCAGTTAAAAAAAACTTGTTTTTTTTATTTAATTTCTGAACGTTTATGAATTAATGCAGGTTCTGATTTTTGCTCACCGTAAAAGAATAATTAAAACAAAATTTGCATATTAATTTTACTTTTTTTTGGCTAAATGGCTTTCTCAAAAGTTGTTTAATTTTATGTATGAACGTTTTTATTCGTAATAAATATATGTAACTTATGAATTAACTTATGTAACGAACTTCTATATTCGTATATTTTTGTTGCGTATATTAGTGATTTCACCCCTTAGTCAATATCTTGCTCTTTACGCTAAAGTTCGAATTTTTTTCCAATTTTTTAAGAATGACCCCTTAATCACAAAGGCCGTTAATTAGAATAGATAGCTCTTATGAAAGCACTAAAACACTTTAGCGTAAAGAGCGATGTATTGACTAGGGGGCGAAGCCTATATACGTAGTAGTTTCTGTTCATTTTAAGTTTTGATGTTGAAAAATATTCAGTTGAAGAATTTTTCAGTTGAAAACTTGTTTTTGTTATTTAATTTTTGATCGTTTTTTTTAAATAATGCTGGGAAATGCAGCGCCCCGTTCATAGCAATGTCCCTTCCCCCATGAAAACTTCCTCCATGAAAAGATCCTCCCTCGCAGCCTTCGACCCCCCCCCTCCCCGAAAAACCAGAAAAAATCCACCCTGAAAACGTCTGTATTCTTCCCAATAACCAATACTATATGTAAACACTGGGAAAAGTTCACAACTTTCAGCCCTTCCATCGGGGACTGTGGGGGATTAAGTTACCCTCAAAGACATAGTTACTATATTTTTCGACCATGCTGAACAAAACGGTTATCTCAAGTTTTGATAGGGTAACTTAGGGAAAAAATGAGCGTGGGAGGAGGCCTAGTTGCCCTCTATTTTTTTTTACTTAAAAAGAGTACTTGAACTTTCAATTTCCGTTCGAATGAGCCCTCCTGCGATATTCTAGGACCACCGGGTCCAAACTATCATCCCTTGGAAATAAAAAAAAAACAAAAAACAAATAAACACGCATCCGTGATCTTTCATCTGGCAAAAAATACAAAATTCCACATTTTTGCAGACAGGAGCTTGAAACCTCTACAGTAGGGCTCTCTGATACGCTGAATCTGATGGTGTGATTTTCACGAAGGTTCAATGACTTTTATTGGGGTTTTCCCCTTTCTTCGAAAATAAGGCAAATTTTCTCACCTCTTGGAAAAAAAAAAACAACAAACAAATTAAAACGCATCCGTGGTCTTTCTTCTGGCAAGAAATACAAAATTCCACATTTTGAAGATCGGAGCTTAAAACCTCTACAGTAAGGTTCTCTGATATGGTGAATCTGATGGTATGATTTTCATAATTCTATGACTTTTAGGGTGTGTTTACCCCTTTTATCGAAAATAAGGCAAATTTTCTCAGGCAAATTTGCTCAACTTTTGATGGGTAAGTTTTAAACTTGATGAAACATATATATTTGACATAAGCATAAAAATCTGACTCTTTTGATATATCTATTGGTATCAAAATTCCTTTTTTTAGAGTCTCGGCTACTATTGAGCCGGGTCGCTCCTTAATTAAAGTTCGTTACCACGAACTGTTTGATACATCCGATCAAAATTTTGAAATAACCAATTCATTCAAAATAATCCAAAGGTAAAATAGCTAGACTTCCAGAGTTAAATCCCCCGCCTTTGCCCCCAGAGCAAGGCCTGTAAGATATGCAAGTTAAATCATATAAGGTTTATATTGAAGGGACAATTGTATAAACTTTGAAGGGGGCTCCTTCGACTGAAAAGTGAAAGTGTTAGGATCCTTTTTGGGGTTAAAATTGGTCGGAGGGTAAGCAGCCCCCCTCCCTACCATTTTTTTTAAAAACCATCGCATGACAATTTTTAGATAACCATTTTCATCAAAATAGTTCAAGTGTCAAATAACTATGCCTCCAGGGTTGGCACCCTGGACGTGGGGTAAGGGCTATAAGTTATACAAGTTACCCATTGTTAACATTTAAAGATTTTTATTGGAAAAGAGGGCATGTTTGATCCTAGGTCTCCAAAAAGGCTTAGGATATTAAGATGAAACTTTAAGGAAATGTTCAGAGGGATACTGAACACCATCGAACACACTGTGTGCTTGCTGGTTGTGAAAAAGGGAATATCAGCAATATCTAAAGAACAACTTAGGATATTAAGTTGAAACTTACAAGGTATGTCGAAGAGAGATTCTAGAGTAACCAGCCAACTTCCTTGCCCTTTTGAGATGACCCTCTGCTCAGCATTGATGGAAATTTCAGATTTTTCATTTTGTTCAGACGAATCAAAAGGTTTGATAGCTATACTTCCAGGGATGCCATGCCTCCCAAAGCCTCGGGGCAAGGATTGTAAATTTATGCAATTTCCCAATTCGCAGGATTTGTCTTTAGGAAAATAGGAAATATTTGATTATAGGTGTTTCCGTTAAGGGTAGGGGCATTAAGGTAAAGCTTATGTAGAATGTTGAGGGATATCTTACACTAGATCAAAAGGCACTATGTGCATCCAGTTTATTAAAAAGGTAGAACTGCTATATTTTAAGAA